>VMRN01000014.1:3478019-3517398 GCA_010277015.1 Poeciliopsis turrubarensis | reverse complement strand
GAGAGAGAGAGAGAGAGAGGGAGAGGGAGAGGGAGGGGGTTTTCGCAGAGACAACAGAAACACTGACAAAAGAGGGGAGACAATGACAAACACTAAATCTGTTGCTTTTCCACATTTCACTCACATTCATGCGTCCAGAGGCTGCAGAGTGCTTAGAGACAAAGGCAGCACAGTGGCGTTTCTCTCTGTGACGGAGAGGGCAGCTGCCGGGGGCGAGGGGTGGATCGGTGGACGGAGCCGCTCCTGCGCCGCACAAACGGATCTCTCTGGAAAGAACGCACCGTTTGTGCTCGTTTGTTGAGCTGTCACTTTTTAATCCCCGGCCGAGCCTTTTGGGAACCGACATTGCACCCCTCGACCCCAAACCCCACCCTACTCCTCCTACCCCCCTCCTCTCTCTCTCTCTCTCTCTCTCTCTCTCTCTCTCTCTCTCCAGTCGCATCAGCATTTCCAGCTCTGAGGTACGCACTCACACTTTCTCCAAAGCTAACCCGACAACTGGCCTGTGTGTCGGGACAAAGTAGGGGTTTTCTCGTTGATGTCATGTTGGTCTGTGTGCCTTACATTTTTACAGCTATTTAAATGAGAGAAAAACAGAAAAAGGACAAAAAAAAAAAAATCTATTATTTAAGTTATTTATTTTTGTGGGTTGTTGACACTCTAAGAGTAGAGACTTAGTGGAGGTACTGTGTTATTAATATTATTATGTACTCATCTCAAGGCAAATATAAGTTATTGATTAGTTTACTATCATTATTATTATGATTAATTATTATTATTATTATTATTAACATGCTCAACCAAAAATATTGATGTAGATGCTATTTAATACACTGTTACGTGCACTGTACTTTTTATTTTTTTGACCTTTTAGAACAAAACATTAAATAATAGCTTCGTGCATTTCAATGCAGACCTGTCTGCATGCAGGTTGACTCTGAGTCTTCTTCGTTTAGCTGGGAGGAATTATTAAGGAGTTTTACAAAAAAAACAAAAAAAAAAACAATAATAATAATTAAAAAAAAGAGCAAAAATGCTGCTTTTTCTCTACTAGAATGTATAGCCGTCGTTGGGGGTTTCAGTAGCTTCTGTTGCTTCGTATTCATCAAATCAGCTGTTTTACACTGTTGGGAATTTTTTTATACTTGAACTTTTTTCTTACAAGGGAAATATGTAAAAAAAAGTAGATGACAAAAAAACCTTTCATTGTCAGTGGATGAAGGCTTTTAAAGCGTTTATGATAAACCTTTACTTCAGAATTTCAACCGCATGTAATCGAAGTGAAATAAAATGTTCTATATTTGAAGAAAACCTGGTGGCATTTTCCTTTTTATCACTTCTTCTCGGGAACACGTCGTGATTATTAGCTACTCTCACGCATACACAAACGTGACGTCCTTTTGTCTTCGTCTTCTCTGGGGACACGTTCAACAATTTTGGGGCCTCTTTATCTTCTTTAGAAATTAAGGAAGAGAGGTAAAAATGTAAATATTAAGGCGTTGTCATAGTGTAAACATTAGAAAAATAAAATACAGTTTACACAAGTGCAGGTGTATCTCACTCCTACAGCAGTACCAGGTTTTATGACAGATAAATGATTTACATTTTTTTTCCTCCTGTATCATGCATACAGTGCAGCTGTGCAGCATAGATATGTTTTTTTGTTGTTTTTGCACCTTTGTTGGCTGTCTTGTACCTTTTTAAGTTTATTTCATGGAAATGGGCGTGTGCAGTCTCACAGCTGATTAAGATTTGTTCAACAGCCTTAGATAATTTCTTGTCCATTTTATAAGTTGAGTCTTAAAAGACATAAACACGGTCTAATGGCTCCTGTGTCTTTTCAAAATGATGGGCAAAGATGGAAGAGCGGAGGACAAACAAAGAAGTGCTTTAAGATCTTCCATCCGTCCATTTTCTAACACCCTTGTCCCTGGTGGGATTGTGAGGGATGCTGGTGCCAATCTCCAGCTAACGATCCGAGCGGCAGGCGTGGTACAACCTGGACGGGCCGCCAGTCTGTCGCAGGGCACTTTAAGATCTGTCTGGAGATCATGTTTTAAATGAAGTCATGATGCGATGAACCCAGGTAGTTGAGTGAGAATGATGATTTAATGGTGAAATGCACAAGAATCCCAAATCCAGGATGCACAGAAAGAACGTGAGGCTACGGCTCAATACTGGTAGCAACTGGAAAACAAGAGAGGTCTGACCGCAGACTTGACACGACTAGACAAGACAATATGTAATAGACAAGGAACAAGAAACATGGGAGGGATTCAATACACAGAGGGTAATCAGGGAACGACACACAGGACAACACCAGACTCAATAGACACAGAAACCTAAAATAAAGACAAAGAAAACTCACAGTCCTCACAGTATCATTTGCTTCATAGTTCATTGGAATCAACTTTTCTTGTTCAGCATTTATTTGACATTTTACCAAATACACGGAAACAATTTGTACATTGGAGACTGAATTTTAATGATTGAAATTCTTGGAAATGTAATTCTGAATAGGATCCGTTTACTCTCTTAAATCAGCCACTTTTTTGTGAGATTACGCTGTAGGAGCTGAACTGATTCAAAATCTCAAATAAATGGCTAACAATTTGGTGCAGCAGTCCTATAAATCCACCAGGAAACACGGGGAAGCCCGTCAAATGCAGCGGAACCAGGCCCCTGTTCTTTGTGCAGCAGAAGTTTCGACTCAGAGGAACGTGGACGTTTGCTGCTGCAGTGGCAGCTGACAACATGCAGCTCTTGAAACAGATGCTCCTGACAGAAGGATATTTGAGTCCTGAGGAGGAGAAAACGTTTGTCTTGATCCATCTTTAAGCAAAACTCCCAGACATCTTAAAGGAGTTTAACATCATGTTGTTTTATTAGCTATTTATGTTTATTTTTATGCAACTATGTGTGTAATCTTGGATCTGTGTAACATGTTGGCCATTCTCAATTTATTTTATTTTTATGCTAAATTTGCCTCCTATGTATGTTATTCTAGATACATGCGTATTTTCGTTGATATTGAGGTGTTTCAAATCTCTTTGTTGTTATTTGTCTTCTATGTTCATATTTTCAGAGAACATCACTGGACAAGATTTCATAAGACACATTTTAATCTATTTCCTACTTATCACAACACTACTTATACCACAAAGTAAGAAAGATAAAAGAAAGAAAAACAATAATAAAGGTAAATTAAACTAAACACTCCATGCTTTGTTGCTTTAGGTTTTCCCAGGTTTGTGTGGAAACGGGTGACACATGATAAAGTATCTGAGGTGTCAGTCTATCAATGATTTATTCATTTTCTCATCAATAAATCATGCAGAAGGGAGCGAGCTGCTCCTCCTTTGCCTTGCTTCACTCAGCTTCAGGGAGTATTTTGGTCAGTGGTGAAACCAGAAGCGACGTGGCGACACGTTGCTGCTGGAGCGTGACTGTGGCGCAGCATCAGTACAGAAAAACCTCGAACACGAACCCAGAAACTGGCTTATCTTAGTTTGAATGTCAGTTTCCTAAAAGTTATCACTACAGATTGCTGATTATCTTTTTTTTTTTTTTTTTCAAATATAAGGGAATGATCAGCAAATTAGATTCAACACTGAGAGCGCCACCTTCTGGGAACTATCTGGGAATGTTCTCTGAAGATTCTGAAGAAAAGCATTGCCACAGAATGATACTGCCACCACTGTGTCTTCACATGGCACACATATCTATTCTTCTACTTTGTTGTACTGCTTTCCTCCTACATCATTGTTAATCTTGAGAAATATTTCAGATTGGATTTATCTTTTTCTTCACATGAAAGCCTCCGTCATTATCATGTTGTCAAAAGAATCAGGCGCCAAAATTAAAACACATTTTACAAGTAAGACAACTAAAATGTCCGTAAACCCTACAGACAAAATACTTTATTTTCATTTTTTTTCCCTCTCATTTGGTTTTATTTATTTATTTGTGTTGGCTCCTAAACAGAATTTGAAGCAGAATGATTTAGAAACCCAGATATTCCCATGTCGATCCAGACTGGAAGAGGCTGCAGTGAAGCCTCACATGAAGGTTAAAGGAACACAGACCCGGGCAGGGCCCGCCGCCCTGTCTGTCATCTATTTTTAGCAGACGACAGACACGTTTTCAAGCTTGTCTGTCCGCTTCAGAGGGGAAATTCACTGAGTCACAGTCCGGGTCTGGGTCTCTGAGGCTCTCGGGTTCACCGTGTTGCTTAATTAGGACATCCCGGAAGAGTGAGACCCGAGCTCCTGCTGCTGCTGCTGCTGCTGCTGCTGCGCGCAGCCGAGAGGGGAGGACGCACCGCACCGCATGGTGAAGGCGCACAGCCCAGAGCAAACCGGACGGAAATACTAACAAACCCAACTCAAGACGACGGCAGAAACTTACTGAGGAGCAAAGGAGGGAGGTAAGATGTTTCTATAGGATGTTTTAGGTAGACTTTATCCAGTGACAGGGAGGAGCAGAGGGGCTGGGGTCCTGCGCACTTGTGGGTGGAGATGTGCGCGTCCCAGAGCAAATGGGCAAACATCTTCACTGCTCCGAGTTTTATCCCATTCCCCCGCGGTGTGGGTGTATTTTAATCATCATGGAGGTGATTTTATGACATGACTAAGCAGTGAAAGTCAGGATCACCTTTTGTAATGTTGCACCTTTACGCGCAACACAATGACATCACCCATGCGATTTCAAAGAATCAAATCTCAGTTAGGTTTGCGCCAATCTGGGAGCTTCATTGTTTCATCATTTGAAGTTTGATCCCTCACAAGCTGATGAGGAATAAATGAGCTGATGTCTGACTCAAAGAACAAAACGCAGATTCAACATTAGTTTTGTTTTGAATTGTTTTCACAATAATTTCACGCATTTGAAATTAAATCTACTTTAGATTTTTTCTCGCACATTTGTATTTTCTCTTTCTATTTTTCTCTTTTTTTCTGTGCCACCTATGAAATATTACGGGAACATTCTTCCCTGCACATGTTCAGAATTTTATTTGTGATTTATTGTTGATATTGTCTGGTATATAGACTTCAGGGTTTTCCTCCCGAGTTCAGCTGCTTATTGTCTCAGGAAGTGCAGCCCAGCACTCTGAGGCCTGCATTAAACCGTCTTGCTGTGGGTCCATTGCAACAAACGGCAGGCTGTGGCCCAATATAGCCCCAAAGATCAGATACCAGGGCACAGGATCCACAAGCTGAAATCCTTCAGGACCACGTGTTGCTTTCCCAGCTGTTGATTTTTGCCATCTTTACACTGCGGACATCAAAACACACCTCTGAGAACAAGTGGAGTTTTTAAAAAGTACCATTAGAATAATAATGGAATCGACTCGACTGCAACATTTTCTTATTTGCGTCATAATTTTTCTGAAACAAGGCAAAAAAAAAAAAAAAAAAAAACAAAGAAGAAGAAAAAAGCTGATTGTTGAAGGATTTTATTAATATGGAAGGCCACATGAAAGCTAACAAAAGCACAACTGCAGGAGTCTTCATGTCACCATGGAGAATTTGGCCGACTGACAACAAGTCCAGTTCAGATGCTGGATATTTTTCGCTTGTGCAAAGTTTGACCAGCAGTAGGAAACAGAAAAACACAGATTCTGTACTTCATCCACTTTTCCCACATTTTGTCAAATTACAACCACAAACTTAATCAATAGTGCACTCAATAGTGTACAATTTAAAGAAAAGGTCACATTTATCTGTTATCCAAACATATGCAGTAAATGCAACTTCATTAACAATTTCACCCGTTTGTAATTTTAGCATTAATGTAATGTTTTTTAATTATCAGCGTAAAATGGGAGACCTGTAAAGATTGTTTTTTACACGGGTGATAGTCATTACAGATGACTGATGATTGATGATCACAGATTCTTATTCAAAATTAGGCCCAGGCTTTGACTAGACCATGCCAACATCAAAAATGTATCCCTTCATAACAGAAAAATATAACTTAAATGAATCTGTCAGTTCTATTGGATTAATAAAAACAGACAAATAATTGGTCAAATGCAATCAAAGTAGTCCATTATGAGAGGCTTCCTCGCCAACTTCTGGTTTGTAGATGTTAAAAAGTTCTCTGCTAGTAAATTGTTCCAATAATATACTGCAAAATACTGTGAAAAGTTTTGAATTATTCCAGTTTCTTTAAGCATAGAGAGCCAGACTCTTGTGAGCTGTTTTAAAACTGATTAGAGGTTTTCTAAGCTTTCTTAAGGTCTGACTTTTCTTTAGTTTTACCATATTTTCGGTGCACTTCTTGTATCTGACCATGTCAATTATGCAGTAGACGTTTTAAAAAGATAATCAAATGAATAGAGATCTACTCTGAAGTCCTATTAATGGATGTGTGGGGCTGCGTGGTGCCACAGTTGGTAGCATTGCAGCAAGACGGTTCTGGGTTCAGAATATTATTTGAGGTCTTTCTGCATGGATTTTGCATGTCCTACCTGTGCATGCGTGGATTCTTTCTGGGAACTCGCACAGTGCAAAAACATGACTGTTAGGTGAATTGGCCTCTTTAAATTGTTGCTATGTGGGGATGAGTGTCCGTGGTTGTCTGTCCTGTTTGTCTCTATGTTGCCCTCTGACCCTGCAAGGACAAGTGGACTTCAGAAAATGGATAAAGGTTGAGTGTGATTAAATTAAACAATCTTTAGCTGATTAAATGCACCTATAAATAATTTGCTTTAGAGAAATAAAAAATGATACAAAGCTCGAACAGAAGAGCGGAGAAGTTCACCGTCTTTCAGTTAATCGTGTACTGCAGGGAAAACTTCATGCGTATGTCGAAGGTATAAATATCTACGGGAGCTGGAATTTTATTTGTTTCTGCCAAATTATGATTTTTATAATAGGTTAAGCTATTAACCTATTGTAGCTTAACCTACATTGTGACATATCCAACTTAAAATATTCTTTGCTCTTTATGTGCCTATATAATTTAAAGTTTAAAGTTGGGCTTGGAAAAAAAAAGAGAAAAGAAAACCAATAGTCGACGGATCATAAATAAAAAAAGATTTTTTGGAAAGCCTTGTGAATTCGTGTTGCCTACTTTGTGTTCAGTTTATAATACCCCTGAAAAATGTAACCTTACAGGTGGTGTGAAGTGGAGTTGAGATGAATCTGTTTCCCCTGGCTCCTTGTGTTTTCCTCAGTTTCCATCAGTAGTCGATGTAGTAATCCTAGCAGGAGCTCTCCAGGTTTCTGGAGTTCATGTTGCGGCTGCCCGCAAAGCAGAAATAACATCTGAGTCTCACGACAGGCATGTGTCACTGCTGGGAGACTTCTCAACCACCTCCATCAGGGCATGTTTGCTGCTCACGGTCCGTAATCATGAGCAGAAATTAACAAACGGGGGACATTATTAAACCTGACACTGGTACTCTCCTTTTGTGTGTTTTTAAAATTCTTTCTGTAAACTAGAAATGTCACCGTATTGTAATGAGTGTTGAAGGTGGCAGGTGTCAGATTGGAGAGTGTGTGTTACCCAGCATAAACATGCAGTGGATAGCTGGATTGAATTCCCCTTTTGGCTGACTAATAAATATTGGAAGCAGGCCTGCATTGTCTCAGGATGAGCCATACGGCTGGGGAGTGTTAAAACGGATTAGCTATGTTTGGATAACAGTTCAGCAAAAAACTTAAGCAAAATATCTGTTTTAGTAAATATGAAATGCAGTCAGTTTGAGATTTTAATAATAAACTCCCTTCTTCAAGTTTTTATACATCTAACTGTGCAATGTAAACCCCAATTTTACATTTAACACGAATGAATGTGAATATTTTGCGATGCACTGATCATAAAAGAATTTCTCATTTCGGACTCTTGCCGTCTTTTTAAGTCTTCTTGCCTCTTCAACTCAGTCATATGATGGATTTGTGTGTTTAAGGTCTAAACCGGTGAACGCTGCATCAGGCCAAACAACTTAAACACCAACTGTCTTCATATTCAACAAAACATGTGAAAATGTGAAAATCAGAGTAAAAGCATCGTTTCAGAACATCTTCCAGTGACGTCCACATCACTAAAATAACTCATTTCTGTTTTTGTTTCCAGGGTTGTCACAATGGAGGATTTAATGCAGCGGTTGGAGCGGGCCGTGACTCGCATGGAGGAAATATCCGTCACAATGCAGGCGTCCAGCAACATGCTCAATGGGAACTGTGTCAACGGCGTAGATGGAGGTGAGTCGGTGCTTGAAACCATCTGTTGAATTGTTTCCCTGCTGTTCTATAGCCAGAGCGGGGAAATGAATAGAGGATTTCTGTGTATGTGCTTTCAGGTCAGAGTGTGGAGGTCTTCGACGTTCTGCTGAAAGGTCCACTGTCAGATTATCTGAACTGCAGCAGAGCTATAGGAAGTGAAGTGGAGAAACATGTAAGTCTCTTTATTTAAATAGGAAGAATTTTCTAACTTGTAGCCTATGACATGAATTTTAAAAAGAACAGAATTTTAAATAAAAAGAATTGTAATAAATGATTGTAACAGGAGAGTCACTTTCTATAACAAAAGTGTTTTGACCTATATTTGAAATACAGAATACAAAATATATGCAAAGAACCATCTGCATGTTCTGTCCATGTCATCAATGTTTGTCGGTTTCTGGAAGAGGAGTCGTCACAAGGATCAGCCAATTACAAGCACATTTTGCTGTAACTATGGAAACACTATGACAAAACATACAGCATTAGTAAAACGTACTGTTTTTATAAAACGCTGTAAATACAGTATTGCAGGACACATTAACTTTGGTCACAATGAAGCCTGTTCAGAGCTCTCCCTTTTCTGTGGGAATGTGATTTAAAATCTTTTGCAAATGTTTTTGTGAAAGTATTCTAAAATATTGTAAAGAAAATCCAAAAGATTGTCTGGAGACGAAACTCAAAATATAAAAGTTTGCTTCGGCTTCACAGCTCTGTCTTTGGATAGTTTTGAAAATAATTTTACCAAATGTCTCATAAACACGTGAGACACAAAATACCACAAAATAAATAAATATTTAATCAAATGTTGAAATAATTTATTTAAGACGCTCAATGTGTCATTAAAGTGAAGCTTAACAATTAACTGACCACTTATTTATTTCATGGCACATTTAATTAATGACTTATTTATTTATTTATTTATTTATTTATTTATTTAATTTTGTCCCTTTGACCTTACATTATACCTTAATAAACATACATTTGATCAGAGTTTGCTTTTCTTCCTTTATGTTAGCCTGTTAGAGTTTCTGTGTTTTCACAGTTGTTTCCTCTGAAGAGGCTGGAAATGAAAATTTTGAAAGGTTTTTATAATACTCAGTTTTAAGCAGCAGCTGCAGTTAAAACTGAGCTGGAAGAAGAAATCCTTTTTACTTTCTCATGGAAGAAAATGTCTCTAAAGTGATCTCATCAATGTGGAAGTATTTATACACAAGCACACAAGGAGTATTTGTTCAAACGTTAGGAAAGAATCTTTAATTGAAATCTTATCTTGAACCGCTTTACTAAATGTTAGACCATCAAAGCCAAACAAAAAAAAGAGTGGCTCCAATCTAAGCAAATCTCTGTTGTGTGAAGTGGAGTGGATTCAGTTCTCATTTCCCTGGACAGCAGTGTGTAAACAGTGCGGACTGCTCCTCTCCAGATCCCGCTCTTTGAAAGACGCATACACGTCTGGACAGCTGAAGAGTCCTGAAGTGTGTGTGGGAGGTCTGTGGTGTTCACATTTCTGCACAATGGCAACAATTTTCTTTTCTCTCCAAAACCCTATAGAAAGAAAAGCAGAACTTTGACCTAACTGGTAGAGGACTGTTTTCTTTGAAAGTCTGCAGATCTTAAAATCACGCAACACAACAGAGAGGGTTTCAGAACAGAGGAATGATGAATGCCTGTATTTTCTCTGCACTTTTTTTTTTTTTTTTTTTTTTGTTTCTATCTCTGTGTCTCATCACTGGTCTGAGTGGAGGAGGGATCTGTGTGTGAGTGTAACTGAGAACCCGAGGCAGTTTTTTTTTTTTTTTTTTTTTTAAGTTTTCAGAGCCCCTTATATGGAGAAAAGTTCCCTGGTGGTTCCTCTGGCCCATGACTTGAGGTCTCAAACACACACAGGATTCACTTGGCTGGAAATAACCCAATCTGTGTGTGGGTGTGTGTGCTGGCTGGTTTCACGATCACAATCTAGCAATGATACTGCCAATAGGTTGGCAAAAATATGTTTTCAGTCAAAATCTGTGTTAATCTTTCCAATTTTGCAGGCCGAGATGGTGAATGAGGCGCTGCAGACTCAGAGAACGTTTCTTCAGATGGCTTCCACGCACCAGGAACCGGCACAGGTAAATCAGCACAATGTTTTCACACGAAAAAATGCAGCTGTAAATACAGAGAAACTCTGAAACAGGGCGGTGATCACTTTGGATGTTAATTAGCAAAGAAACAGTCTGGATTTGTCTGCAGAAATGATCATAAGGCAAGTTCCATTGATGGGATTCGTCAAATCTGTGCTGATCAGTTAATGTGGAAACAACATGATGTAAATAAAGCTGCAAATCATGAATTGCTGATAGATTTAGTAGATTTTATGTCCTCACCCACAGCATTTTAACAAACCAGAAGAGTCATAAAACTTAAAAACACATCCTTTTTTTGACAAATAAAGTTCTTATTTATGTTTTTACAACATCTCATTATTTTTATTCCAAACTGAGGTAGAAGAAACTGGATGATGTTATTGACCCTCCAAACAAACACGCCTGCACAGATCAAAATAACGCCACAATTTCTGTACTGACGTCCTGACAGAAAACCCAAAGTAAGCTCCACCATGATGTTCAGGTGTGAGCAATGAAAAATAAACCTCCCTGATGGAGAGCACCTGCAGTGCAGAGTTATGGTTATGTAGCACCTGCAGCACAACTCTCTGTTTCACGCAACTTCATGCTGCTGCATGCTTTCAAAAGCGTGATGGTTCCTCCTGACCAGGGCTGAGCAGACCCGTGATTAGATCCTCTCTCAGCTTTTCACTCAAAGCAACGTCAAACAAAACACCTTCAGCGTGCATACCAATGATGCTGCAAATCCATGAACGTTGATTCACTGAGCTACAGGAAAATATTTCCATTTTCTCTGTGAGGCTCTGTAGGAAACAGCGGCAGTGTCTCGGTCCTGCGTGAGAGAGAGCCTGTGCTCCCCCAGCAGACCAGGCCCATGCAGAGGGATTATTCTGCTCTTTGACCAGGAAAACTGCTAATGCAACACATTCCCAAAATGCCAAACGGCAGAAGAAAAAGAGGGTTGTGACAGAAAGCTGCGTATGAAAGAAGTGATAGTGATATCATCCCTCTGGACTGTGCTGTTTGTGTGCTGTGTGCTGGTGTCAGAGGGTCCACCAGGAAGTGAGCACTACCAACCTGTCAGGCCATTGGCTAAGAGGGAGAGAGAAAAAGCTTTCAGGCAGAGCCCGGAAAGCAAACAAGGAAGTTGTTTGGGTTTCTCGACGAGAGGGCGGAAGAGGCAGAAATGACAACATTTATTTAGAGTTTCTCGTCAGGCATGTAAAATCTGCCACAAAGTCTTCTTTGACTTTTGAAAGATGCACCAGCTGCCGCTCTTGATCATCCTGGACTTCTTTTGTGTCCTCTTTTCTTTTCTGCAGCTCATGGAAGGTGGTTGATTTTGTGTCTGGTTTATTCATTGTCTTTATTCAATCTTGCCACATTAGCTCCCTCCTTTTTGCTTGTTTATTTAATTGTTCCTTTATTGTTTTCTCTTTGATTGCATTGGATTTTTCTCCCCTGGTTTGTTTACTCCTCTAGTTCCAGTACAGTCAGTTCCCTGTATTTATCATTCACCTTCCCTCAGGTCTGCTTGCCTGTTTCTGTTTTCCACTGATTAATCCTCCTGGTTGCTTTGTAATTTTCACCTCTCAGTAAATATGCTCATAAGTTCTCGTTGTTCCTCCTGTATTATTACCTGTTATTTTCCTTGGGATGTTTCAGTTTTTCCTGCTAACTACTCCTCTGCTTCAATTGACGAGACTTGAACACTAACATTCAGTGATTCTCTCCAATAAATCTGAGTTTAAGCAAAAACGTAAAGAATGGCAACATTTAGCATATTCCCTGGTAGAGACGTACTGAAAGACGTCAAGCAGAAAACTGTGTGTGTGAGATAATAGACATCCATGTAGCATTTTTCTTCTTTTTTGTAATTATGCAATGCTTTGCATTGTTCTGTCATATAAAATGCCTAAAAATGTAGAATCTGTTTATAGATTTTATAAGACAAATAAAAATGTCTTATAAAATTAGACCCTGTTGGTGAGAAGTTATGCTATTTTAATAAACTTATTTTTCAGCAGGATAGGTTAAAAAACTGGTGTCTGTTTTATGAAATGGCATATTTTAGCTGGGAGAGGTCCAAGTAGCAATGCTTTCTGTGCACAGTCGAGACTAAAACCTCCCAGATTCCCTGGGTAAAATCACAAACCTCCCACTCTCAGAAATAAAACCTCCTCACCATACATTTATTTAGCTGCAGTGTATCCAGTGCAGCTGTAAAACAGTGATAAATAAATCTGGGCAATACCCCCTCTACTTTCTTTCACCCTTTCTCTTTCAAACACACACACACACACAAACACACACGCGCATTTCACAAAGTTCTGGCCTTTCTCTCCTGCGCTGCGCTGTTGTGCTCTCTGACTTTTTATGGACATGTTCTATATTTGAGCCTGTAGTCAGTGTGAGAGATAGAGAGTCTGAGTGAAACACAGAGAAAGGAAGGCAAAGAAAGCAGCGTGACCTCAGGTTGGCCTGTTAACGTGACTGGGCTTGTTTCTACGCGTTGCGGGTCTAGGATGTTCACACACACACAGACAGACAGTTTAAATCCCTGTAACAGGACGACCCCTATTCTGATCCAGTGTTTGAATATTAAGACATACGGCTCAGTTAAGTTGCTTTATAGGCTCACTTTAATTGATAGTATGTATGTCTGTTTATTACTATATTTCTAATATTCTAACAGATATTTATGCTTTGATTTGAACCATTTCACTATAGCTCAGTGTTTGAACTGAGCCTCCATCCCAGTTTAAACTTGTTTGCATTTCCTCTTATTGAAATGAAATGAATTTATAAAACACTTTTCAGAAACACAGTCAAAATCAGCTTGATTGTTTTGATTGATTTGACTTCAAAATCAAGCACTGACAGCGTACATTTATAAATTATGAATGCATGAACTTTAGATGAAATGAAAGGGGAAGAAATAGGAACTATATACATATATCTGCACCCTTTGGAAGAAAAAAGAAGGATTGTGAAAGTGAAAATATGCATATTTTCTTTTAATTATTCACTGTGTTAATCAGACAAATGGCCTGTTTCTGTGGCAGCTGTTTCTTTTGCAAATATCACTTTGTAGCACCAGCCTGAAGATAAAAGTCTGAACAGTTTGTGTCCAGGATGTGTGGGGTCTGCAGAGATTGTAGCTGGCCTTTTCTGACCAAAGTTGATTCTCCCACATGTGGTGTGGGTCTCTGCTGCTCTTGCACAGTTAAAATGCATTTTTGATTAATTATTTTCTCAACTCATACTTGTTAGTTTTTTATCTTGCTAAAATGGAAACTGTAGTTTCGATTGTGTGATTGTAATTTCACCTGACAATTTTCTCTTGTTTTGAACTTGACAGAAAGTTCAAAATACTTTCTGTCAAGTATTTTGAACGTCCAAGGGGTGTGAATACCTTTACAAAATACTATTACGTCATGACAAAAGTCAAGTGGCAAAAACAGTTTGAAGGAACGTGGTTCTGGGAAAGAATCTACAAAGAGAAAAACTGACTCTGGCTTTTTCCTCCTCGTCCAGTGTTATTTGGTTTTGTTGCTGTGCACTCAGGCATGCAGGAAATTCTTGAAACTTGCTCACCATGGTCAGTATTTCTTTGATTTCCATCACACAGAAGCTTAAAAGGATACTCTTTTAGTCTCTGGCTGCAGCTTATTAACAGTATATATTTCATACAGCTCTGGGTTCAGGGTGGGAGATGTTTGATTGGTAAACTGTAAACACTGGAGGAGCTGGACGCCTTACAAGGCCAGAGGGATCTCCCCATGGACGGAGGAATGTCGGAAAGAAAAGGAGCGATGGGGAAAGGTGGATAAGAGCTGGGAGGCACGCTAAGCTGAAGCTAAGATCTGGAAGATCCAGTGGAAAAAAATGTCTTATAAAATTAGACCCTGTTCTAAGAGCTCGATTAGGGTTTACTGTGAGGACGGCTGAAGGAGAAAATCATCTGAAGCATTTCTGTAAACTATCAATCCAAATAGACCCCCATGTCGAAGTCCTTCTGAATATTTTCTTCCCCTTTTGCTGCTATTCTGTTAATTTCCCAATATTTGCTTTTTCAGACGGAGCTCCAAGACCTCCTGAAGCCAATTTCCGATCACATCCAAGAGATCCAGAACTTCAGGGAGCGAAACCGAGGCAGCTCGCTCTTCAACCACCTGTCGGCCGTCAGCGAGAGCATTCCCGCGCTGGGCTGGGTGGCAGTGGTACGAAACGAGAATATAATGAAGTAAAATCTTATCAGGAGAGCGAGGGGTGGACGACATGAAGTTTAATCACAATATTCTTTATAATAATAAAAGAATACACAAAAGTAGGTGTGTGTGCCCACACTTACTGATAACTGTTTATCTGGATTTACAAAAATGTGAAATAATTGTAAAAGAAAATAAAGTCTCGAGTCTAAGTCTAGATCACAGCTGCCTCGCTATAGGACCTTAAAGCTGACTCTGATCTGTGTTAATCATGAAGGCACCTTCCCCAAATTTATCAAAACCTTCAAATATCAGCGTGAACTTCTCAGCTTTCACCCGCAAATGAAGACAAATCTGCAGTGGAGGCGAGGTGTTTGTGTCTCTGCCAGGATGAGGAAAGACTTTCTCATCTTTTCTGTTCCTGTCCCAGAGTCAGAAACCAGGTCCGTACGTGAAGGAGATGAACGATGCAGCCACTTTCTACACCAACAGAGTGCTGAAGGACTACAAGGAAACGTAAGCTTCAGAAGTAATGATAGTATTGAAACTACTTTCTGATGAGGACAGGACTTTATTGTGTTCTTTAATACAGTATTTTAAAAGGTTGGCGCATAAAGAGAAAGTGATGTTTGGTAATCTTTAAATAGGATTTACATAAGAAGGTTTTTTGGGGGGGGGTTTTTTTGTCAAGTGAACCATTTCTGTGTTGGTTTGTCATTATTATCCCAACAGAAGACCCAATGGTAACCCATCCTCAGCTTTGGCAGTTTCATGCAAAATGTCCTCGTGTTTCAAAGAGTTAATGAATCCCTTCGCTCTAAAAAATGTTCCACAGTTTTTTGGAGAGAAACAAACCCATAGAATATGTCCTGGGCTGTAGCTAATGGGTCAATATGATAATGTTATGAGGACGTGGCAAACCCAAGATGCCATTCTTTGCTGTAGTTCTCGACCAGTGAGCATTACGGTTTGTTTTATTGTCCTTCTGTTTTGCTGCACCTGCTAGCAGTAAATATGAGTCCTTTGTCCAACTTTGTTTGTCACATGAGATGTTTTCTACTGTTTAATTGCTTCTCTGACTGTTTGGGCAAATAGCTACTTTATTGTCAAGTACCTTCTTTTGTTTTTCCATTTTTTAAAAGATGACATTAGACTTACTTTTAGCTTACTTTTGCTCTACTCTTCCTCCTTCCTCCTGTTTTGTCTGTCCCGTTGGTCTCCTCTGTTCTCCCAGTGACAGACGTCATGTGGACTGGGTACACGCCTACCTGTCGATCTGGACCGAGATGCAGTCCTTCATCAAGCAGCACCACACCACAGGACTGGTGTGGAGCAAGACTGTGAGTCGGATTCTTTTGTAATTACAACAACCTCAATTAATTCTGTTGTCTTTTCCAACATGTGCTGGTAAGCAGAAGAAAATCACTGGTGTGTTATCTCAGCTGTGGTTCTGCTCTGATATTTTTAAACCAGCGAGGTTTTTCTTTTTCTTCTTTTTTTTTTTTTTTTTGCAAACATTTCCATTTTTAGAGATAAGGCAGCCGGGGTTACATAAACCACTGCAGAGAGCATGAATGAATGAATGAACTTCTCCTCAGTGGCTGCACATCACAGGTCTCTGCAGGGCTCTCAAAACACCGTCCACTCCCACACACACTCCTGGCTTTGGAAGCGTCTGCTCAGGAACTCCTCAGTCGATCCCAGAGATTATGATGGCAGGAAAATAAATCTTTTGAATTAATTTGACCTTTTTCCGGTTCAGTACCTCATAAATATACTCAAACCTTTTTTTTTTTTTTTTTTTTTTTTTTTGCATTTTCTCACTTTAAAACTACAAACTTTAAGGAATTCTTGCAATATACCAACAAACTGTGGTGCATAATAACAAAGTGGGAGGAAAATAAGACACGATTCTCTAAATTTCTTTAAAATAAAAGACAGAAAAGTGTGGCTTTCAAGTGTACTCGCACCCTTCACTCCGGTGTGCCTAATTAAAATTCACGGCAGCAAACTTCCTTCTGAAATCACCAAATACAGAGTCAGACTGTGTAATTTAATCTTAGTGAACAAAAAGGCACTAAGGTACACCCCAGGAACGTCAGAGGCATCGTTTAAAGCTGAGTTAGGTTATAAAACAACATCCCAAGCTTTGAGCATCTCACCTATTGCGTCATCTTAAATGAATCCGATTAGGTGATCTCAAAACATGGATCAGCGAATGCATGCAAGTGTCGGCCAATTCCGATACGAGAAAAGAAAGGAACAAATATTGGCCCAAAATATCGGCCAGTCGACTTCTAATTTGAAACAACCGCCATATTTTGTGGAGGTTTTCAGATCTGTCTCCAGAATTTACAAAGCTCTCCAACAAGATGAAACTTCAGGCCAAGAAATTTCTTACGGCTCCTGCTAAAACCACAATGTGTCTTTGTTCAATGCATTTCTCTCTGGGCTGATCAGCCTCAATAAACCCAGGCGCATCGCTGAGCTTTAGGGACAGCTGCTTCTCCATGTTTGCGCTAAAAATCATATTCTGCTACTTTAATGAGAGGATAAATATCTGTCTGATGCTGAACAACTGTGACCACATGTGCTTTCTGCACGCGGAAACCTGAGAGCCTGCAGAGGCTGTTTGTGTCAGCTGCTGCTCCTGCTGTCAGACGACAGAGCTGCTGTGTGTGCGTGCACAAGCAGGGAAGTGTGCTGCTCTAACAGGTGGTCCTCAGGGTTTACTTGAATGGAGGATTTCTTCACAGAGGAGCCTCGACAAAAGGGGCCTGTGTGCATTCGCTGCCTGTGCCGTAACCTAAACTGCAGGGCTGCTCGCTGGTCGGCACAGCTGCCGTCTGCCGCTCACTTACGGGTTTAGTGACAGAACCATTCTCCCACATGCAGACACATGGACGCACGGTCCGGCCGCAGCACAACAGGGCAAAGAAAAAGAGCCGGAGTTGGGGCTTAAAGTCTGAAATAAAAAACCACAGCAGCAAACTGTTCCAGCAAGTTAGTGCGCCTGTCAGTGCCACACTTTTTACAACTTGAGTCAGTGAGCTGCCAAATATTTGTTCCAGCTGTCCTCTGTGGGCTTACTGATAACCAGGTCCTGGCCTGCAGTCTGTGTTAACTGTGCAGCATGAGATAATTTAAGCCAGAAAAAGACTTTACATTTTTTCTCTCTGGTTCTATGGATCTCTCAATAAGTTTATTGCTATGATTTAATGAGCTCCACGAGTCAGTCTGTCTTCTTTATATCCTGCCAGAACATTCCAACATAAGATGTTTTTCATGTCTTGTGTTTTCTCACCTCTATCTTCTGGTTTCTGTTTCTCAGATTTTTCCCTTTTCGTTTCAGTTTTTATTAGTTAGTTTGGGATTGTTTTTGTTTTTGCTCGTTGACCACCTGTTGTTCTCATCTTGTTGTTCTCATCTTGTTGTTCTCATCTTGTTGTTCTCATCTTGTTGTTCTCATCTCATCTCAACTCTTTTTTTCCTGGCCCAATAAATTTAGGCCAGATTTATTTGGTTGAATTGTTGAGTTTGAATTGTGTTTTGTGTCACTCAGCTTTAAATTTTTCAGCTGAGAATTGTGTCATTTCGGAGATAAAAAAGTTATGAAGAAGTATTTGTCCCATCAAGAACTCTACTCTTAGTTTGGATTCATCCATAAGGAGAGTAATGAACGGGCAATTTTAGGTTTTTCCACTGTAACGTCTTACAGCTTCAATTTAGTACTGAGTATCGGTATTTCCTGTACAACACTCCCTCAAATGGACAATTTGAATACTACAGCTGCTGATTCCAAAACATGTCACAGCTTTACGTTTTCCTCAACCACAAAGTAGACCATTTTTTTCTTCCCACAGGGTCCCATTGCTCCTCTCTTAGACTCGTCTCCGCCGCCCAGTGCTCCTTGTCCGCCGCCTCCCCCTCCTCCTCCTGGCCCGCCTCCGGTCTTCAGTGATGATGACTCCAAGCCTCAAACAGGCAGTGCAACACCTCAGCACTCAGCTTTGTTTGCCCAGCTCAACCAGGGCATGGACATCACTAAAGGTAAACCCAATAGTGGCCTCTACTGACCAAAGATGTCCATTCAGAATCAGGTGTTTGATTTGTGTTCCAGTCTTTACTTGTTCTAAAGTGTATTCTTTGTGTCATGTCCATTATTCTGCACAGTGGTTCTTTCAAGGCTGTAGCTTGACGCTGGACTTTTTTTTGTCACTGATTTTCCTTCCACTAAACTTTCTATCAATATCCTTTCATAATACCCTGGTTAGATTGTCCTCCATAGAGAGAGTGTCAATGAATGTCTGCTGGATACATTTCTGTAAGCTGAATATATTTATTTGGAGATATATATTTTTTAAGAAACGTATTATAAAAATTTATTTTTACACAAGTTTTGCTTTTTAAATGAAATGACTGTTGTAAATTGAACATTTGATTCACTGAGATCTATTTGTGCATGTCTAGGTCTGAAGCACGTCTCAGATGAGCAGAAGACTCATAAGAACCCCAACCTTCGCTCTCCAGCATCACCGGTTAAAACCAAAGATCCCCAGCATGCGAACCCTCCCAAAGCAGCAGCCCAGAAAAGACTCCCTCTGCTGGAGCTGGAGGGAAAAAAGTGGAGGGTGGTACGCAAAACTTAAAGTTATTGATATTAACCCCCTTTACCGTGATTCATCATGTTCTCATGTGTGCGCCTTGTCTTGTTTGATGAAGGAAAACTTTGAGCAGAAACACGACTTAGTGATTGAGGAGACCGAGTTGAAACAGGTGGTGTACGTCTTTGGCTGCAACAACTCCACCCTGCAGGTCAAAGGCAAAATTAACTCCATCATCGTAGGTAAGCTGCCGAGACATGGAGCTGTAATTATACACTCCTTCTGACAATTTCTCTGAGCTTGGCTTGTTTGGTCTTTCCCCAGATAATTGTAAAAAGCTCGGCCTGGTTTTTGAGAACGCTGTTGGGATCGTAGAGATCATCAACTCTAGAAGCATTCAGCTGCAGGTTAGTAATGATATATATAACCTGAACTATTTCAGTGGCTCCTCAGATGATATCTGGCCAATTATCACCTTTAAATTTATCCAGTTCAGCTCTGTCCTCCTAACCCTTGTTACGAGATGGACCAAAAGAGACATAATTGAATAAACACTTAAATAAATATATTGAAAAAAGTGACATTGTAAACGTGGGCATTTGTTAAAATACTGCCTAAGTAGCTCAATAACAAATATAAATTTTATTTAAATATATTTTATGTATTTAATTATTTTTAAGTCCCTCACAGCAAGACATCTTACATTTATTTAAACTTCCGTTACCAATCAAAGTTAATGAATAGATTTAAGACTGATATAGCAAAAGATGATTTATCTAGAGTTAACTTACTGTCCAGCTGGACCAATCAGATTTTAACTATTTTTAGTTTATGTCATTTCACCTCCGAACAAACAATTTATACAAAATATATTTTCAGATAATTTTTTTTCCCTTGAGTTGTACATTTAAATATAAAATTTTTGATTTGATAAGTTATTGATATTTAAATAATTATGGAAACAATTATTTATTCAACATTCCCATTTCCAGTTTTATTAAAACTATGGCATACATAAATTAATAAATGCCTTGTTTATTCATTCATGATATTGTGGTGCACTGTACAGCGGTTAGTTTATCAAGCTGTCAAAACAAGCCAGCGACCTGCCAGGTGATTTTATTCCCTCCTCTCTGCAGGTGTTGGGAGTTGTTCCTACTATTTCTATCAACAAGACCGAGGGCTGCCAGGTCTACCTGAGCAAAGCCGCTCTGAAGTGCGACATCGTCAGCGCCAAGAGCTCCGAGATGAACATCCTGATCCCAGTGGGAGACGATGACTATGTGAGTGAGAAAGCCGGAGGAAGGCTTCACACTCAGAGATAAGCTTATCTGTTTGTGGGGACATTATGTTTTGCTGATGCACTCAGCGGGATCTTTTAGATTTGCTTTCTTTGCAGAGGGAGTTTCCCGTCCCGGAGCAGTTCAAGACCGTTTGGGACGGCTCCAAGCTGGTGACAGAACCTACTGAGCTTGCAGGATGAGATGCACGTCAGGGATCCCTTTTAAATGCGTTCACACCCCCTTGAATGTTTTCACCTTTTGATAGATAGTGACCGTCGATTTAACCTCTACAACTGTATTTGTGACTTTATAATTGGTTTTCTTTAAATCTCCCCACCCCCACAGGTTGATCAGATTACACTGAATCAAACCTAGAGTCCATCTGTTACATGTCTGTGCCATAGCAATAAAGGCATTTATATGAGACCATGTAGCTACTGAAAATAAAATCTTTAAATATAAAACTAACATTTTATACTTTATCTGATCTGGATTGTTTATTCCTATTTTAGTTATGAGGTTTTTGCATTTATAGCTGCAGTAATCAGTAAAAGGATTAAGGTCAGATGGATGTAATACACTCAGATGTGCTGCTTTGAATTACAAATATGCAATTTGTCTGTAGTATAATTTAGCACTTGTTATGTTTTGTACATCACTTTAATTTGCAATAAAATTAAGCACAGAGCACTGACATAAGACAGATAGAAATATACATGAAACTAATGTTTAATGTACAATAAATTTATGTAATGCTTGTCATTTTTCAAATAAAGGAAATATCTCTCAGCTCTGGCTCGCGAGAACATTCGCGAGTAGAAGAAAAAAAATCAGTTGTGTGAAAAAATCCTGGTGAAAACTACAATAATAATAATTGCTCGATTAAACTTCCAGATTTGGACACAGAGGCGTTGGTTAGTGTTTGATCACCATGTTTCCCTGAGAGTCTTGGGTAAAGAGCATTTCATCGTCTTCATCCTCCTCCTCCTCCTCCACAGGTTTGTAACTTCTCACCAATCCAGGGCTCAGGTTACTCTGATCCTTGAGTGGGCTCCTGGTCTGGAGGCCTCGATGTGCTATCACCCTGAAGCCCTCTGAGTCCTGAGTGAACAACATGGCCAAACTGTCCTCGTCTGCTTCCCTGCATTTCTGTTGTTTCTTAAGAGGAGAGCTTCTTTTGTTCCTCCACAATGAGTCAAAATGTAATTCTTTTACAACACTGCTCCCCAAGTGATCAGTTTGTTTTCGTGGTGAAGCATTTTTCACCTCTGCCCATTTGTGATTTGACCAAGTTCCAGCATGAGATAAAGAAATATATTTACTTGGAGACTTAGAGGAGATTAATCTGCTATTTTCTTTCCCGTCTTTTAAATGAAAACAGTTTTCAGTTTCAGGTTTCTGAGTTGATGTCTTTCCCTCTTTAAGATTTCCAAACATCTCTGAATTCTGAATACTGTTTATAAAATTAGACCCTGAGCTGCCGAAGTCCTCAGAGTACTCGCTAAAGGTGAACATAGGGTCCTGACTCCATGGCTGTGGAGCAATTTGACTGTCATCATCCAGCAGTGAGGGCTCAAGGAGCCTCCGCTTGCACTGAGGGGGTCGACACTCTGCAGATTTACCATCTAGTGAAGCTGAATGGTGGGTTCTTTCATTGTGCCATGTAGTTGTGTTGGTCTCTGCCACATTTTCTTTTTCCAAATTATCATCCATACCGGCATCAGACTCCAAATCCAAGTTTTCAGAACAATTTTCACGTGCTCGTTTTTTCACTGATGAAACAGTGGCGGGTCTGGTGGTGGTGGACGGTGACGAGGGCTGCCCCGGATCCAGGCTTGGTGCTTCAACGGAAGACATCTTGTGGAGAACTTTTGGAAGAATTAATTATTTAATATAAGTTATTCTAGTTATCACATTCAAGCTTTATTATCTTTATACTGACTTCTCCACAGGGTTCCCACCATATTATCATTAGAACACAAATATCTAGAATCATTTGGCCTTTTTTAGCCAATTCTTTAAGTAAAAATTATAGTCCTCTGACATTATGATAGATTTTTCAACCAAATTAGATCCCAAGGAAAGATGGAAAAACTGATGGACAAACTGCATGATGGTTAAACATATGGATAAATTAAACATTAGGACAACTAGAGGCTAAGATGTACAGAAACTGATATTTGCTTACTATGTTGTCGTTTTCAATATTTATAATATTTATACTCAGAAGATAACTAATTCAAAACGAGTCCTTTTCCAGATTCTTTAAACTGCAGAAACCATGCATAGATTTCAACCTGTTCAGCTCAGAAACATACAGTGATATGTAAAAAACAAAAATATTCCAGCAAGCTTTGAACATTTCTTCAAGCAGTCATTGAAAACATCATCAAATCTCTCCAGTCTCAAGCATTTTCAATACTTTATTAATGCAAACACTATTCATGTAAAAAAAAAAAAAACATTTAGGAAGCTATTGGCTGCTTACCTCTATGTTTAGGTGCAAAAAAAGCAGATATGGAACTCTGTTTAGTTTTTGGCATCTCCATTTTAGTCTGAGTGAAGTTCAGGGCGACAGCCAAACTGTACCCTCCACCTTTAGCCAAGGGATTCAACAGTTTAGAGATAGGACGGGCATGGCGTTTCTGGGAAATGAAAAAAGAGCACAAAATGAGCAGTGGAAAAAAACAGTAAACAAAGACCATGAGGTAACAATTCCATTTGTGTTTTAAACTCCAATAATCACCTTTTTAGCCTTTTCTTTCAGCTGCACCGTGTCCAACCAAATTCCACATTCTTCCTGAGCAGAGCGCTGCGGTGCTGCCTTAGAGTTTTTCATAATGGGAAATTACCTGAAAAACATTGAAAAGGGGCTTAAATTTACCTTTCAAACATAAATATGTTGTTGCTCTAAACACTTTTATAAACACAAAATACAATTTTTTTAATTATTTTTAATAATCATAATAAAATACACAAATTTTAGGACTGATAGAATGCTATCATAAATAAGGAAACTCTTGACATTTATTAAAAAAGGGTAACATTTTGGAATTATAAAAACAATTTTAAAACCATTTAGCCCTATATGAAAAGTAAAACACAACATTAGAATACCTTCTAATGTAGCTACTCTAAAGTCATACAAAAGCAAGATAGAAAGCATAATAAAATATCATTTTAAGGCATTAAAGATGTAACAGGATAAAGAATAACACTTCAAATTGGAAGATGAAATAAATATAAAGACTAACGCAGAATTACTGCCAATCAAACGACTTGCTAAAATCCTTTTTCAAAAGAACCCCCAACATAAAATCGGGATATTTGTGTTGTGAATAGCCCATTTAAACATAAAATGCTGTGACGTACAGTTGAAGGTAAATATTTTTCGGGTTTTTCATCAACTCCAAAATTAGGGACCACTCCAAAGTTGGACACAATAAACTGAACCCTGTCTTCTCCCTCGCTTTATGAAGTAGTGGCCAAGATTTTTCTTTTCTTTTTTACTCCGATGTGACCGGATGGGCTCCGTACTTACCAGCCCTGACGATGAAAACGCATTAAACGTATTTTAAGAAAGAATTTTCTTTCAACCCATTTCAGTTTGAGTCTGCCGCCTTAGCACGGAGCTGTCCGTTTCGTTTGCCTGTTTAGAAACAAGAGTTGATTAAAACTCATCGTGCGTGTTTACGTCACATAAATCTTAACGATATTAAATATAATTTAATATCACTAAATACCTACAGTTTATCTTTTTTTTTCTTTTTTTGGAAACATACCTACTTCTGGAGATTTTTTTTCAGAGGCGTAAAGGTCACCTATTGTTTTGACGTATGTTGGTCCTGGTCTGAGGGTGTGTTTACATCTGTTATAGCATTTTATCGAACGGGTAAGTGGAATATGTCATCCAGTTTTTAACTTTGTAGCCTTTTCGTTAACGTATTAATAAATACATTGGAGTTATAATGTAGAGAAATATGGTACGTGATCTTTACGTGTTTATTGGTTAAAAATACTTAAATATCGGAGCTCAGTCTCACAAAAGCATTAAGGAAGTGCTAACAAGTTAGCTTCGACTGTTTCGACATCTGACTTCATCTAGTTTTGTATAAATGACTAACTATTAATTTATAATGGACTTAAAAAAAACAATACATTAATATGGTTGTTATTTCTTCCAGGTAATATCAGTTTCTTGCCAAGAATAGTGTACATTTCCTGGTTATTAACCAGGCCAAGTTTCGAAGATCAAACAGTGAAGTTATTAATAAATGTCATGTCATGACAACAATGTTCATTAGTTCAGTTAATAACAGAAAACCTCATGTTACATAGTCTCAGAACAGAGATGGTTGGTAAAGATATAAGACAAAATAACTTTTTCTGCTGAAAATTCCTGCCAATGTTTAAAAAATACGATCGGATTGGATTCATTTCCAGTTTTCTAGACACAAATTAAATTCTGTTCGTAGGAAGGCGATAGTGAGGTAAGGCAGCGTAGGTCTATAGATGCTTATTTGTATGGCAGAACGAAGAACAATTTATTTTAGTTTTGTTTTTAGGGCTCAAAACGAAGAAGGTCATAGAAAGAATAATTGATTGCTTTTGGTGTACAATTATATTTAAACAGTAACAAATATTTTTAGATCAACATCTGAAACATCAGCATCATGTTCCACGGGATAGCAGGCAGTGGAGGAGTGGGGGCAGGTAAGATTAATCCGAAGTGCATCTTTTATGAATTCATCAGGACCTCTGAAGTGTCACCCTTCATTGTCATCTCCAGTATTTTACTGAATTTCACAATTTTGTTTCCACACAGCTCCAGCTAACAAACCTGAGTTATACGAGGTAAATGCTTTTTATATATTGTTGTGTAAACTTAAAAACAAACAAACTTGAAAGTCCTCATGCTTTTAAAAATTGTACTTAAGTTTATCCGTTTGAATTGAACATTCTAACTTCTGATGTTGCAGGAGGTTAAACTATACAAAAACGCACGGGAACGAGAAAAGTAAGCTTTGCATTGATTCAATGTGCTTAATGATGAGCTGAACTGGTCATTACTGTAACATTTGATTGATCTTGTTTCTTAAGGTATGACAACATGGCCGAGTTGTTTGCTGTTGTAAAGACCTTGCAGGCATTGGAGAAGGCTTACATCAAAGACTGCGTATCCCCCAGCGAGTAAGTTCCACTTTAGATTAACACATAGCCTTTAAATATGAATGTGTGCTTCAATGATCTGGAGGAAATTGTATTTTTAGGTACACAGCTTCCTGCTCCAGACTCTTGGTACAGTATAAAGCTGCTTTCAAACAGGTGCAAGGCTCTGACGTGGGCTCCATCGATGAATTCTGCAGGAAATACAGAGTGAGTAAATATCAGAGTTATTTAACAAATTTCTAACTGTTGCTTTGTGGTAATTTTTTCCACTTTGTTGTCTCTGTTATTTTGTCCTTTAGCTTGACTGCCCCCTTGCAATGGAGAGGATTAAGGAAGATCGACCAATTACCATCAAAGACGATAAGGGCAACCTGAACCGTTGCATCGCAGATATAGTGTCTGTATGTCCTTTCTCTCAATCACTGTATCAAACAGTAAATTTATATCTACCTATTTTGAAGTGAGAGTGGAGATTACCATTACTATTCCCTTGCAACTCCGCCATTGTTCACATGAGCTACTGGCAGAATATCAGAAACTAGAAAGCACTATCAATGGTAAACTTAACACTGTCTTATCTCCCGTCATCTGTGAACCTTAGCTCTTCATCACTGTTATGGACAAGCTGAGACTGGAGATCAGAGCCATGGATGAGGTGATTCTGACTTAACACACATATTAAGCCTGCAATCTGCAAAAAGTTCAAAAATGGAAATTTTCTTATGATGATTACTTCTCATGACTACAGATCCAACCAGATCTGAGAGAGCTGATGGAAACCATGAACAGGATGAGCAACATGCCTCCAGACTCTGAGGCAAAGGACAAAGTGAACCTGTGGTGAGTTGTAGGGAGGAATTTTTATTCCAATACTTTTAAGAGACTCCAGGGTCAGTTTAGTACCAAATCCTTTGTTACGTTTTTATGTTGTTGGTCAGAGGTTTAGATAAGTAGGTAAAAACTGGACAGAGTTGGGTGTTCTAACTGGACAATTATTTTAAACACACATGAAAGATTTTTATTTATTGAAATTTGTTTGATGTGTAATGAGTCATTTCTGGGAAAAGAATGAATTTAAATAAGCTGCACATACAAGCATCCAAACCTCCGAATGGATGTAATTGCATAAAATTAGTGGATATTTATGTTCCCTTTACATAAAACAAGGTTAGAGTTTAAATAGCAGAAGCACAACGTATTGTCATCTCTCACGGGATTTCTCCTACAGGTTGACCACCCTTAGCGGTATGTCTGCCTCAGATGAACTGGATGATAACCAGGTTCGCCAGATGCTCTTTGATCTGGAATCAGCCTACAACGCCTTCAACCGCTTCCTCCACTCTTCCTAAAGCTTCTCTCTAACATAGATCTTACCGTTTGGAACTCTGGTTAAGTTAAAAGTAAAACGCTACTTTCGCCTGCTTGGTCCGGCACAGAGTGAACTTATATCCAAACAGTTTTTCAGTCACTCTCTTGCCAGTTTCTTTAAGTCTAGTTTCTGTTATTTTATTAGGTTTGGTGCAGTTTACATTCCACTGCCTTGTAATATCCCCTGTTTCTGGTACATCATGCTGCCTACTGCCTTCTGCCTCTTTTTGGCTCTTTGTGTTTGGCCATGTTAGGGCAGTTTACAAGTTTGGCAAAGCATTAACAAAGAATCGTTTCTGAGAAAAGTTCAGCAGCCGAAGTCTATACTTTACTTTAAGAGTATCCTGTACGTGTTTTAAAGCCTTTGGGTTTGTTCTGTTTGTCATGTTTCATCTCATATTGATTCTTTCTGTGTGTGGGTCCTCTAAAAGCATTTGTAGACAGAAAAGAGCAAAGAGGCTTAGGCTGCTGTTCTTATATTGTATCACTTCTCAGCAAAAAACAAAAAAAGATTAAATCGTATCAGGTGATTATTTAACATCTCATCTATTTAACTATAACATTGATGCTTAGTGGGAAAGATTTATTTTGATCACATGTTTTTCTCATCCTGTAACATGTCTAATCCATTTTTTTAGAAGAGACAGTTAGAGGTGAAATTTACAGAGAAAAACTCATGATGCTGGCTAAATATGTTTCAGCCTTGAAACACCATTGAGGAGGACATATTTATTAAAATGTATCATTGTATATAGTAGTGTTGATTTTTAAATAAAAGCATGTAACACCTTTATAGAAATAAAGTTTCAAAAAAAATCTCATCTGTTTTTCGGTGTGTCAATTATTGTTTGAGAAGTTAATGGGGATATTTTCAAAGTAAATTTTGGAAAACCGCAGTGAAAAGAATAGTTGTCTTAGCCAGTGCCACTAAGATGGAACAAGTAAATGCATCTAAAATGATTATGTGTGCATATGCTTTTAAGCATACATCTGCCCTCCCTTGTTCAGGGTGCTATGAATAAATATTCTCCAAGCAACTTCAGTTACTCTGCATAGGTCTGACCAGACATGGTTTAGGTCTCTTAAATATGTTGTTTTCATGCAGCAAACCAGACTTGTGGGATACTTAGCCAAGAGTGTTGGCATAGCCTTCCAAATTATGTGTATTTTTTTTTGGGGGGGGGGGGGGTTATTTTCTGATAAGAATATACAGTTGTGTCAAAGTTTTAACTATCTCACCCAAACTGTCTCTCTCAGATGGAAGGGAAACATCGGATGTTGTGTAAATTTTTCAAAGACAACAAAGAAAAAACAGCCGGGAAGCCAGAACACAATGTTCACAATGTTCATTGATAACATTGTGTTGCTGTTCACAATGAAGCTGGTCTTGCACAACTGTGGACACAGAGGGTTTCAACAAAGAAGAAAAATGCGCTAACACTTTATTTGACAGGTTGTGAATAACATAAATTTGTTATAAAATTATTACTGTTTAAACTTTCGCTTTAATAACATAAAGCTAAAGTTTAATCAGTAGTACTTTTCTAACAAGTTTATGTCAGATTATGATTTCTTGGTTAATGTCAAGTTGTCATAACGAAGACATTTTGAATAATGTCAACTTTCTATTAAAAGTGTCACGATTTTCATAATGACACTAGATGACAACGGTCATAAATATTCATGAAGACTTACTCATGTTCATAACAGGTGTTATGTTTATGACGGTGTCATGACAGTCTTTCTCACAACCTGTCAAATAAAATGTTACCAAAAAGGCTGCTCTAAAACCGGCCTTTCAATGTCAACTGAAATATGTAAATCTGTAAATTTCAGGAAAAGTCAGATATTTACTCAAGAAAGATTTTTTTTTTGTTGGGGGGTGGGGGGTTTAAGTGGGCCAGAAAAATGTGTCACAATAATAAGTATGTATGAAGCTTTGAAAACTTAGAAAACTGCCAACTATGCTAGTTCACACTTAAAGATCAGACATTTTTATCCTTCTTCGATCTTTATTCCCACACAAACCTCTCACTGTTGAACACCTTGATAGTTTTACTTGGGTTGTGATTGAAATAATGAAGAACCTGCAAGCATAGAAAGTTCTGAAATGAACTAGACTTTTGTTGTATAACTATGTCTCACACTTAATAGCTGTGATTTAATCAATCTTAAATTTTTTTAATCAAAGTCATACCTATGGTGAGTATACAAAGCAGACTTTACTTCTGCACTTTTAGCATTGTGAAAAAAAAAAAAAAAAAAAAAAAAACTATGCTGCGGCTCCTTTAAGAACCAGCCGCGTTTTTGTAACCATAACAACAAGTAGCTACAAAACCACATAAAGGAGCAAGAGCCGTGAGGCGCGTCAAACGTTGGGTAGGAGAGGGGGTTAACGCTGAAATTTTGCAGATTATACTAAAGAGAGACTTTTTCAGTCGCTAAAAGAAAATGGAAGCGCACATTTTTCCTGACAAGCAGCAGCCGAAGTTGTGAAAAGCGGCGTCTGAGCGGGGTGGTCGCTAGAGAGTTGCCAGGTAATCCCACCGCAGTTCTCCACTGTTGCATTAATAACATATAAACTACGAAACGAGTGACTGTTGCGCGTTTTGACTGGTCAGGTTGCCCTCTAAACGTGTTTGTGGTTCATTGTCCGCAGGAATAATCCAGGAGAGTGATGATGGTTTCTATGTGAAGCACTGGCTCAGAGTGACAAGCAAAAAATGAGCAAAACGTATGAGTCAGTGAAAGTGTCAGAAGTGGAGGAGCACATTTTTCTCAAATATGAAATCAAGAAGAGAATAGGAAAAGGGGTAAGAATGTTTTTTATAATTATCTTCACTATGATTTGTTTTATTTACTGAAGATCACTGCATGGCCCAATGATCTCCAGTAACAAAGGGAATGTATGACATTAAGGGAAACTTTCCTTTTAAATAAATTGTTTTCAGCTTTCCTGTGCAATCACGTTGAAAAAAATTCCTCAGATTCTCTAGACTTAAGGTCCTCAGTTATAACACCAGTGTCGCAAGCAAGTGGTTTATTTTCTTTCCTAGCAGATCAGCTGATGTTGGATCAGCAGGTCCAGCCCTTTTGTTTTCCTTCCTTGTGGCAGACACAGGAACTCTAACTGACTGGTTTCTTGCCATTCTCGTTTCACAGAGGTTTGCAAATTGATGCTCTCGTTTTAGACAGCCTGTTGGTAAATGCTGTGTGAATCTGCCAGCTCCGTAAACTAGAAGAGACTATGACTCATGCTCCCCAGCTGTTCCACTTGTTGGCATATGACCTGTGGCGCTGTGGCTGTGAGGGATCAGACCAAAGGGCAGTTAGTAGATTTTAAGAGAAAAAAACTACTGTTATACATCACTATTTGAGCCTAAGCTTGTCACACGCAAAGAGCCTCCAGTGTTGTGTGAATCTGATCCACTGGCCTCAGTACAATAACACTGTATTCTGATGCCCTGCCTGTGTTATGCTTGACCTCCTGTTTCTCTGGGGTCAGAACTTTTGCCTCGCTTTCAATAACACTGGTATCAAAAATGTGTTTCACAAGTGAGAGTCTATATATATATATATATATTTTTTTTAATACATGAAATAGGAATTGAATGCAAAGGCAGTGAATTCCTATTGGAGAGTGTTTGGATCCTGTATTACTTTACCTCCATATTTCAATGTATTTGTTGAAAGTGGTGCATAATTGTGAAGAGTAAGGAAATAATTAATTGCTTCCAGCATTTTTTACTCATGAATTTATTTAAAGTGTTTCCATGTGTTAGTGTTTTGTAGAACTGCCTTTTGCAGCAATTACTGCTGCATGTCTTTTGGGAAATGTCTGTAGCACAGAAACAATTATAAACTTTTTTACATTGGTAGGACTTGCGGTAATATACAAAATTAATATATCAAGCACAGACATAAGTACTGAAATACTGAAGTGTGTTTTTATGCAAAACCTCTCCTGAAAGTACCTGCTTTGATAAAATAGGTTAAACAATTAGACATTTCCAGAACAATGCAATATGACATAAAGATCCAAGCAACTACAAAAACATTGAAGATCATCATAAAGAGGAACAGAGAGTGAAAAAGTGGAAAACTAGCCAAATCAATAACCATCAGAACCTAACAGAAAACTAAAAGATACTTTGTTTCTCTTGCATTCTTATTGTATTGTGTAACAAATCATGGGGGACCTTTGACATGTCTGGTGTCCAGGGGCCTGTTATCTAATATATCCTTTGCTTTATGTCCTGGAAAGATTATCTTTTCCAGTGGGAGATTACCACTAGAGAATAAGATGTACCTTAAAGATCTGTAATGCATCCAACTGTATTTAGATATTTTAATTCAAAATAAAAACAAATCTGGTGCTGTTTTCCCATTTGGTGCACATTTTGTTGTTAAATTCTTTACATGTATATCAAATGTCCTTTGCTGCCAGTACAAAAAAGGCTTTTTAAACTCATACGTGGAGGTGTAAGAACCAGTTTGCCAAAGTGTTCTTCCTATTTTAGGCCTACGGCATTGTATGGAAAGCAGTCGACCGACAGACAGGGGCGACGGTGGCAGTGAAAAAAATCTTTGATGCTTTCAGAAACAGGACAGATGCGCAGGTCGGTAAAACTGTTTTTCATTGCAAATGTAAGTGATCATGAGATGATCGTAAAGCATTCTTGCTACTCTTGCATATTTTAATTCAAATACTCCAGTAAACATAGAACTAATATAGCGACACTAAAGTTATGATAGTATTCTGTGATGTGAATAAGACTTTCAGGACTGTGCTATATCTCAGACGAGAGCTTCTGATCTGCAATACAACCTCTCTGTATAAATGTCCTTCACCTTCAGGGAAGACAGCTAATTATTAATTAGAGCAGGAGGATTGTGTTTGCCGAGTTCATTGCATCATCTTGCCTGTAAAGTTCATCTCATGAATGCAGTGTTCTTTCCTTTTCTGTTTTCACAGCGGACATTCAGGGAAATCATGTTCCTTCAGGTAACAATCGTATTGACGTTTGAAGGAGATATTGCCTAAAATACATTCAGACGTGTGTCTGATACGTCGCTATTTATTTCTCAAAGTAGTCTCCTGTTTCATCATCTGATGTACTCTGCATTAAAAATGTGGCTCAAAATGTTTGGCTTAGCAGGAAACAGTTCATTTGTAATTCATTTGTCTGAAACGTGATACCGCAAACTGTAATGCGATATTAAAAATCTTGTCATCATCTTCAGAAAATTTTTATAAGAAAAATTTATAAGAATTTTTTTTTCTTTGTCGTTGGGTAAAATTGGCTTCATGGGGCCAAATTCATCTCTCCTGGTGCTGCTTCACTTCTCGTGTTTTATAGTGGAAGTTTTATAACTGTACACGCTACGCGTTGTTTGTATTACACTTTGCGGTTGCGTTACCTGCTGCTTATTACAAGTCAGAGAAAATCTGTGCCGTGCTTCCTGTGATTCTGCTATTAAAAACGATAATCCTTGTGCAGGAGTTCGGAGATCATCCTAACATCATCAAACTCTTAAACGTCATCCGAGCCCAAAATGATAAAGATATTTATCTCATCTTTGAGTACATGGGTATGTATTAGTACATATAAATTGTCTTATTAAATATGAACTATTAAAACTTAACAATATGACAGGATATGACAGGAGGATGTTTGCAGGATGTTTGAGGGTGGCCTTCTCGTTCCATCTTTCTATTCATCCATCAACATCTGCATTTTTACTTTAAAAACCAGAATGAGAATTTCTGTTCAGACACAGACAGTATTATGCATTTAGAGTCGTGCCATAGCAGCAGCTGTAAGCTGTCACTTTTCCTCTTTGTTTTTCTCCCAGATACCGACTTACACGCTGTGATCAAGAAAGGCTCTCTTCTTAAAGACGTTCACAAGCGTTATGTTATGTACCAGCTCCTCAGGGCCAACAAGTACCTCCATTCAGGAAATGTTATTCACAGAGATGAAAAAGTGAGGCGCTTATCAAACATATTCAGATTTCTTTTCATCTAAAGCGACGGCAGCGTGAAACGACTTGAAATCACTCTAAATTTGTTATATTCGCAGCCTTCCAACATACTTCTGGACACAGACTGCGCCGTCAAGCTCTGTGACTTTGGCTTAGCCAGATCTCTCAACCAGATCCAGGAGGACAGTGGGAACCCAGCTCTGACGGAGTATGTAGCAACGCGGTGGTATCGGGCTCCTGAGATCCTGCTGGGGTCAACAAGGTATCAGCTGTGATGAGCATCTGTCGTCACCATCTGAGCTGCATCCAGGCTGGCTTTTTTTCCCCTTCAGTTTAATTTATTTGAAGAGAAACATAGCTTCTATCCCTGTCTTTAACCAAAGAGCAAGCTTAAGAATTGGGGAGTCAAAAAATCAGGACAGTATTCATACTTAGAGTGGAAATATGTATACAGGACACTGTATACATGTATGATAAATCATTTTTGTGATTTGTCTCTTATGCTATAATCTTTTCCAAAGGTACACCAATGGTGTGGATATGTGGAGCCTCGGCTGCATCCTTGGAGAAATGCTGCTTGGACAAGCTCTGTTTCCTGGAACTTCGACCATCAACCAAGTAGAGAAGATCATGAGTGCCATACCTCACCCCAGCCCAGAAGGTAGCAGATGATGTCAAAATGTCACATGCTCAACAACTTATTTTTGGTTTGGACTGAATAAATACATTTGGTATTCCAGATATTCGCGCCATCAAGTCTGAATACGGATCTTCTGTCATTCAGAGAATGTTGCTGAAGTAAGACTGTTTTTTTTTTCACTGTGTTTGTTTGAAATGCAATATAGAAAAGACAAAGCTAGGATAACATTAAGGTATGTTATCCTAATCTCCAGTGACAACAAATTGTATTTGTTCTGTGTGACGTTAGGAGAACTATACATATACATATGGCAAGTTTGTTGTAATTACGGTATTCAGTGTTTTGCAAAAGTATCCACACCCCTTGTCATTTTATGCTACATCCACAAGATACAATACATTTTATTAGAAGTTTGTTTGATTGACCAACAAAATGCAGTGCACAATTGTGAAGTGGAAGAAAAACATAATGCAAGCTTTTATTTTATTTTTTTTAGAAAACCCGGAAAAGTTTGATATGCATCTGTAATTCATCCTGCTGTGTAAATACATGATCACTTCTTTTCTCTGCAAGTACAGCTGTGGAGACATTTGTTATAAGCGCAATCAGATTGTTTGTTAAAGTTGATTGTGCTACAACAAGGAGAGCCTTCACCCTAGTTTCCAATCTTCTTGAGTCTCTAACAGTTATTTTTTAATACTACCCTGATTTAACCTTGCAGAAGAAAAACATGTACCAATAAAATGATGTTTCATAAAAGGGTGCTCCAGTTAGTGTAACATTCAGTGTTACTGTTCCACCACAAATAATTTTTTCATGTACATCAAAAATTTTAAACTTGGTCTAATCCAGCCACACTGCCCATTTTTTCACGTCGTCTGTGCCTCCTTGTGGCAAATTGCATACAGAAATTCTTTTGGCTTTTTTCTTGCTACTCCATAATGGTGAGATGTGTTGAGTGTACAACATGAGGTTGTTCTATTAAGACACCTGAATTGCAGCTCTCTCTCTACAAATCAAGGCAATTGGTTGCACTGGATTTTATTTTGAAATGTCCAAAAAAAATGAGTTGTCACAGTATTGTGTTTTTTTATTTCTAAAATAACGTATATTTTTCTTTCCTTGTCACAATTATACTCTATTTTTTGCTGCTCTGTCGCATAAAGTCTCAATTAAATGAATAAAAGTTGCAGGCTATCATTAAAGTACTGTGCAAGAAGAAAATAGCTTCTTGAAAGTCTTAGTGGGCAGGAGCAGAGATCCACCGATACAGCAGTGTTTAAGCTAAATGCATCACATTGTAAAAAAAAACATCCAGACATCTATCAACCTTCTGTTCTTTTCATCATGAAATGTTTTTATTTGAATACCTCAGAGTTGATGTCATGTCCTCTGCTGTGTAATTTTATCTATTTTATATGTAGGACTCATGACATTCTTGTCTTTCACCAGACCACGGGTGCCTTTGGAGGATCTTCTCCAGCCGTCTGTGCCTCCTGATGCCCTCGACCTGCTGAAGCGTTTGTTAGTTTTTAACCCGGACAAGCGGCTGACTGCAGAGCAGGCCCTTCATCACCCATATGTGTCCAGGTATTAAAACTTACAATGCAACTACGATAGCAGTGCTAAGGTTTTCTACGTGGAGAAATTCTTGTTGAGAAATCTCTTGTCTTCTTTTGGTGGCTTAATTTGATGATTTGTTGTTTCTAATTACACTGAGCTCTTTGCTCTTCTGCTGCAGTATTAATGTTTACATTATAGATGTCGTTTTGCTTTTAAGTCCAATAAAAGATGCATTTATGTTAAGGTTGTTTACACTGTCACATAGAATTAAATAAGTGCTGTAATATGTTTGGTCAATCAGATGAAATGTCACTGCAGTCGATTTGCACCTCTGACACACATTATAGTGCCCAAAATACTTAATATCAAGGGAGTCAGCACAAGGATGATGACAAGTGGATAAGAGACCAGTGCTGTTGCAATAGTCATGAATAACATCTCACTTGTATAAAAGACTAATGATAAAAAATAATATTTAAAACGTGTCCCCCCACCACCCTTTAGATTCCATAATCCAGCCAAAGAGCCAGCTCTCAACTACGATGTAGTCCTGGCAGTGGACGATGACGTGCAATTATCTGTGATTCAGTACCGCAACAAACTATACGAGGTGATTAAAATATTAATGAAATAAAAACCCTGCATGTCATATAATATGTTTAAAGTTTACTTGGTCAAAGGTATTAAATTTGTTCAATCTTCCAAATTGTTTTAGATGATACTGGAAAGGAGAACACAGCAACCAAACAACAGAGCCTGTGGAGATAGCCAGGAGAAGTCCAGTTCAAGGAAGATTGATAAAGAACAGCAAAGCCCTGCAGCTGCAGCATCCAACAACAACGAGAAGAAAACATGCAATGAGGATGCAGGCGAGACAAACCAGGAGCCTTCACATACGGAGGTGGCTAAAACTGAGACTGCCAATGCATCGAACCCATCTACAACAGAGAAGACGAGTCCACAACCTGGTTACCGCTTAGGAAAACCTGCACATAACCCCACAGCTCATGTTTCGAGTATGACAACTTATTTCTTTGCTAGAATACTTCCATGTTGTAATGTCTCTGACCAAAGATGTTTCCCCCATGGTTTACTGTGTTCAAAAATATATTTGTTTGCTTCAGTGATTGTCTTTTAGCATTCATATGTCTCTTAAACATAGATTATATCATCACATTGTCTCAGAGGGTAAACTGAAATTTGTCTTTTCTCCACTCAGATGGTTTTTATCGGCCCCCTCACTTTTCTGGAACCGGCAGTAGCTCAGCAGGACAAACCAGAACAAGAACTGCAGTTACGCCATCAGCAGAGGGCAACGATTCTAATGTAGTGAGCAAGGTTCTTAGTTTAGCTCCACTTTTTGTGTTACTATCTTGATTTGTCTATGTCAGTATTTTTTTCAATAATATTTCAATGTGAGCCTGACTCTTTTTACTACTTTTTGATATTTTTTTACTTCACTTTCTTTTTACTAGTCCATGGATCAGATTATTCAGCGGGGTCGTTCAGCCACTGTGGTTCACAACCGCTCCTTCTCCTGGAGCCTCAGTCAAACGCAAAACAACCCTTTAGTTCGCAAAGATGACCCATCTTTAACGGCTGGATTGCATATCTCTTCAGTTCCACTGGTAAGTCCATCGTCTCTCATCATTATCTTTTCTATGTCTGCTTTATCCAAGACAGAATTGTGAAAACATTATGTTATATATGCAAATATAATTATAATGCCTTGCAAAAATAGGGACATCTTTTAGACTTTTTCAAATTAGAATCAGAAACTTCAATTGATTTTATTGGGATTTTATGTGAAAAACCAAAACAAAGTAACATATAATTGCAAAATGGGACTAACAGGATACATGTTTTCAACTATTTACCCACAAAAGCATACAAAATCCTCCTCCATGCCTTTACTCCTAGAAAAATTAATTCTGTTCATCTATATAGTGCCAATTCACGACCAATGTTAACTTAAGACACAATAAAGAAATGTGCCGTCAGTTCAATCTGAACTAAAAGGGAGACTCAAAGTTAGTTAAGCATTAATTAGAAAAGCAGTGACGAAGACATGGTGAATCTGGTGAATCCCAGAGATGCCCAGCTCAGGCTAGGAAAATATGTTGACCGGACAATTCGTGGTTGAAGGTGGTGAGGTAAACACAGCAGACCCAGATACGGAGTGAAATGGTGATTTAATGATAAAACAGGCACAGAAATAACCCAGGCAGCACTGCTGAGCGGAAACCAGGGCAAACAGGGTACACGAACGGACTGACACAACATTGCCAAGGACCCGACCAGGAACAAAGAACACACTGAGGGTAATCAGGGGACGAGACACACCTGGGAACAGTCAAGGGGAAGACAGGACAACACGGAGACTCAAAAAACACCAAAAAACTCAAATCAACGCAGAGAAAAACCCAATTCACAAGACATAAGGGTTAACAGGAAAAAGGATCGAGCTAAACACAGGACAGTCCTGGAAGAAAACCTAATTATATGCTGCAAAAAAAAAACAAACTTGAGAGCGGGAATAGGTTCACTTGTAATTGCAGCAAAATGCGTGTCTACAAAATTTTGACTTGGGGGCCTGAATACAAAAATATTTTTCACATTTTGGAAAAAAATTAAACTATGTATCAACCTCTTTCCACTTGAAAATTATACTGTAATTGGCATTGGTCTTTAAATTGCTGCTAAAATGTGTTAATTTCTTATTTTAAGTAATGTTTTTCTAGTAATAACAAAATTGTCCATTTTTGTGTATGCAGAACCAGCGCCCCAGTTCTCAGACTCGTGAACTTCGCCCACCTCCGCGGTCCAGCAAGAAAGTGTTTCAGAACAACTGCAACGTGGCTGGCGCTGGTGACCCACGGGCCAAATTAGGCAGCTACACCCAAGCCTATGGCACCATCAACAAGACAGAACTTGATAATCTGATTCGTAGCCGCCACCATAAACAATAGCTTTCATAACATCAGCGGTTATACAGAAGGAGGAAGTTGCAAGTATTTGAATGTACAACAAGGTTTGCTTTGATCGTCTTGCTAAGATAAGTTGGCATCTAGCTGGAAAACAGGAGCTGTGTAGAAAGACCGTGATTTACTGCATCAGTTATGGTCATGACTTATGAAATGTCAATGATAATGGGCTCTTCCGTGTCTATCATCTTAGATGGGTTTATTATGTAATTCTACTGAAGGACTTTTGCAACCTTTTTCTTTGCCAGGCTACAATGCTAATCATCAAACATAAACAAGAGCTTTGAAGTCCCAAATTCCTAGTCATTTTGTCAAGACGAGAAGCAGATAATTTGTTTGTTGGGTGAAAATTGTGGCATATACACCATTTCCATTGTCTATTCCATCGTCTCTCTGAAAGGTTCTCCACACAAAAATAGGGACTTATCAGGAACTAGAAGTACTATTTATTTTTACTTTGCTGTTGCTGAATGTTTTATGAAGCAAAGAGCTCCCGCATCAAACTAAATCGAACCCAACATCCTCATTTAACATCATTTTAAAACATCGGCTCGTTGGGTTGAAGATGGCCACACAATTGCTGTAAAATATGCAAACAGATGTTTTAATAAATGATTGCAACGACTGATTTATTTTTATGTGAACATACCAGCAATAAACCTTCTTCTATGCGCAAACTGAAAACCATTAAAAATGGGTTCATTTTTGTTCCTAATCAAAACAACATGAATATCTGGACCCTCTGTTTTTTCACATCAGTAAAAAACAGAGGGTCCAGATTCTCATCTCCTCCAGTGAGATTCTCCAGCTCGTTCTGGGAATCCCAAGACATTTCCAGGCCAATGGCCTTCCAGAGTCTGCCCAGAAAACCATGAGGGCCCAGGAGATCATTTTTCACAAATTAGTAAACCTTTGGGAGTTAAGACAGCAATGATTTGTGAAGAGGACCAAAGCAGAGCAGAAAGGGTAGAAGGGCATTATTAAAGTACTCATTTTGACCCAAAATGTTTTGATATTTAAACCAACAAGTTAGTTTCACCATGCATGCACCTGCAGTAGTGACTAAATCATTATCATTACAAGTTAACAATATAGAGAAAAAAGTATTCCTATTTCTGCAACTTTAAAGGTTAAAATGTTATTTTAATTTAACCAAGAAGAACAAATAATAAACACATAATGGCAATGTCATAATGGGAAGGTTTAATTCAAGCCCATATGCAGAACACAACG
>VMRN01000014.1:3238852-3475000 GCA_010277015.1 Poeciliopsis turrubarensis | reverse complement strand
ACCTATAAGAGGTCACTATAAAATATCTACTGTATTCTCAGTGACCTCTTCCCAGTAGGGGAAGTGAAACCTTTGTGGTTAGGGAAATTGGCCTTCCAGTCTGTGAGGCCACAGACTGTCTCTACTCTTAATTGAATTATCTTGGCTTCATGCATGTTCATAATTTAACACTATTTTTTGTTAAAAAATTTTATTTGTTACATCAAGTACTTACATAATAATAGCAGATCTATCTTTGCATCATGTAAGAAAGAACATTTTGTTTTCGAAACCTCAGAGGAGAAAGCTGTTTGAACTGAAGTTGGAATCATACTGGAGTCACTGTGCTGTTGGTGTCATTTTCTCAGAAATAGAAATAATCCAAATAGATTTCCTATTTGGTGTAGGAAATCTGTAAAACATGTAGATGAAATTGTCCTTAAAAAGACACAGTGTAAAAATCTACTTCCTAAAGTTGATTTTTATTTTTAAGTTGTTGCTGCTTGGTTTAAAAGCGCAAGATTTGCTAATTATTTCTTTGAATGAGGGTAACGTCAAAGCAAACCATGTTATTCTGTCACTGATCTTGTTTTCCTTTTAAAAAATTCTAAATATTACATTGTCACTCATTGTTGTCATTGTCTTTTTTTTGTGGCTGTTAATAAAAATAGCTTATATATTATTATTTATATAATATATAATAATAATAATAATAATAAGTAATATTCATGTTAATTAAAGGTGAATAATTAAACAAGTTTACCGTTGATTTTTGAGCCAGAAAACTGACCTTATGGCTTATAGTAAAAACACAAAAACAAGAAATTTAACATTTAAAATAATCAAACTCCTTCTCATTTTATAGTGGACTTGTAGACACTGTTTGTATTCTAGGTTACTGATTGTTTCGCCCAGACCTATTGTTGAGCTTTAATCTTCAATCAATCAATCAATCAATTATTTGTACAGCACATTTCAGCAACAAGGCAGTTCAAAGTGCTTTACATCATAAAACACGCACACACGCACACACTCCCACACACACACATACAAAGTTGTAGAACACACAGTAAACAATTGTGAGGTGCTGTTATTACACGTCAGAATATTGATAACTGCTGGCCCCGCGGCATGGGCAGGCATTGAGGGACAGCAGTTGAATGCAGGTAATGTTAGCTAGACGATGACTAGCTAATACCAGTACAGCACCTTAAGCTTGTTAACTTAAGCAACAAGCAACATCAGTAGCTTGTAGGCTACTGATGTTGTTTATGTTCAAAAATGGGTAGTACTTGTTACACTGAGTAACTTTTTTGGAAAAAAGATACTTATGTGAGTAGTTTTATTGCACTGTATCTTTTTTCTTTTACTTGAGTAATATTTTTAATGTTATGTATTCATTTTGACCCCCCAAAATAAGCCGATGTCCCCCCTGTTAAACTTGTCTGGAGCCGGGGCTGGATTAATGTTTTATTGATTATGTTTCAAGAGAAACTCTATAATCAGATGGGTTTTTAGTCTTGATTGTTTTGGCCGTTTTACAGTTTCCTGGAAGTTTGTTCCAGATTTGCGGTGCACAGAAGCTGAATGTTGCTTCTCCACTTTTTGTTTGGACCTGAGAGGTCTGGAAAGTTGATACAACAATAGCAGATCTTAAACATACTGAGGTGCTCAGCCATTCTGTGATTTATGAACTAACAGAATTATTTTGAAGCGTATTCTCTGAGCTACAGGGAGCCAGTGTAAGGACTGACTCTTAAATGCATCCCATGGACATTGAACAGGGAGGAGATCTTCGGGTGTGCATCACATGATTACTTTACTGCTCTACTTGACGCTTATCTGATGATTGATTGATCAACAGTTTCAAGAAAACTGTGTGAATTGTCACTGCATTTCCATTGTTGTCTGTGGAGCGACTTAGCTCATTAAAAGCAGAACGTGATCTCAAATGACTTTATTGCGATGTGTCAGCATGAAGCACAGCCGGCCTTTGTTTTGTTTGAAGCTTTGTTCGGTGCTGTCCCTGTGGTGCATGCATCCGCAGACAGAGATCATCAGGACGGGCTCTGGAGTCCAAATGCATTTGCAAAGGCAAAATGGAGCAGTGTTGCATAACACACTTTTAATTCCGTGTGGCCTAAAGGGGAGGGGCAGGACAGAGTGAGGGCAATCTGTAAACAGGGATTTTAGTCCTCTGATCTAAGGCTAAATGAATATTGCCTTGTGTGATTATAAAATAAGATTGGACATGGATTGATGCATCAGCTGGCCAATAAGTTGGACTTTTAATTTAATATATTTCAGCCTTCTACCATATCTTAGCTTATTCAGCCAATAATGAGTAGACGCATCTGGAGCTCTGTGTTTCTAGCTGGGTTCCTGTAGATGTTCAGCCTGTTGCTCTGTTTTGAAACATTAGCAAGCTTTCAATCAGCTTTTACTTACTGAGCAATGAGTTTGCACCTGCATCTGTTCCTCAGAATGCTGCGACTCACGAGGCTGTAGAGGGACTTAAATAGGATTTAATTTTGTATATATTTATTCAAAAACGAGGTGATAAAAATGACTTAGTGCTTCTAATTTTGATGTTTAACATTTTCATGCGTTGGTCACTTTTGCTTTGTAGTCTTTTTGACAAATGAGAGCATCGTTTGTAGCCGTGCACCAATCTTTAAAAAGCCTCATCGCTGATTTTGATTTTCTATATAAGTGATTAAATGTAGTAGTATAATCACTAAGTTGTCCACAGTGGGGTCATTACTGTGAACCCTGCATATGCAGGCAAAACCTTGTGTGGTGGTCTGACCGCCAGCCCTCTCACTGCCGAGCAAAAGGATCAGTGGCTGAATTTCACACCTTCTGAAGGTGGATAAGACCAGTTTGATATGTAAGTTTCAAATGATCACTCAAAATTAAGGAAATCTGGGTTGATTTATTGGTGAACCCCTAATTGTTTGTGACCAAGATGTTGGTTTATATTATGTGGGTCTCACTCTTCAGATTAGAGAATCACGTTAAAGTTGTCCAAACATCTGCGTTGTAAATGTTTTCTTTTTAACCTTAATCCCTTGCACCTACTGCATATTGTTGAATGCCAGCTTTAATACATATTTATTGTGCGACTGTGCCTTTCTGTTTACAGATTGTGGCAGTAGTGAGTAATTACCTGAACCATGTCCCAGGACAAAAGTCGATTCCCAATTATGGGTGAGAGCAACCCGCTTCACAACAACATTTACGGCCCGCCTCAACAAGGATTCGGTATGCCTCCCCCCAACTACAGCCAGGGTCCAGGGGGACCTTACCCACCACCTGCTGGCTATGGACAGCCTGGCTTCGCCCAACCAGGTCCAGGCTTTGCCCCTGGCCCCTACCCCCAGATGCCCTATCCCCAGATGCCCTATCCACAGGGTCCATACGATCAGGGGCCGTATCAGCATGGACCCGGACAGCCTGCTTTTCATGGTGACCCAATGGGTGGGTTTTCTTACAAAAATTCTGTAGACAGTAATGTTATTTGTCTATTTATCCTTTAATCTGTTTATCTACCTCCTTATAATCTGTGGTTTGAAATTTAGCCTCACTCAAACTTTTGAATATTTGAAAATATCTGAAAATGTATAGAAACCCTAAATAAGTTCCATATGGACTGATTAATTTGCTGCACATTCCACAAAGATTTAATAAAATATATATTTTATTTTATTTTATTTTATTTTATTTTATAGGACGAAAGGACATAAGCCTATTTATAGATCCTACATATTACCATATCCATGCTCATTTATTTTACACTTAGGTCATATTTAAATTACTTACCATATCAATATTATAATAAACTTTATATCTTTTATGTTTATATTTGTACTTTGGATAGACAACAAATAAACAATTTCCACTTTCAAATGCAGCATCACTACTACCAATAACAATATTAGCAAATAGCTAGTAGACTTATTTTCAACATCAGCTGAAATATTTGTTGTTCCGTTTGTTCAAAGATGATTAATAATCCAGCCTGTGTACGCAAAATCTCACCTCTACATAATTATTATTTATCAGCACCTGCAGGGAGCCCTGGTTATCACGGTGATGTTCCTCCTTCTTACTATGACAATGAAGAATTTGCTGGATCTGGCTTTGAGGACAAAAACATCCGACAAGCCTTCATCAGAAAAGTGAGTGAAATATTTCAAGGAAATAACCAAAAAGACAACAACTGCACACTTCAGGTCCTAAATTTCATCTTTTTTTTCCCTATCAGGTCTTTTCTGTTCTCACAGTGCAGCTCATGGTCACCTGCGCTTTTGTTTCCATCTTCACATTCGTCGATGATGCTAAGTTGTTTGTGCAACGCAACCGGTGGACGTATTATGTGTCCTACGGAGTCTTCTTCGTGTCTCTGATCACCATCAGCTGCTGTGGGGATTTCCGCCGCAAGCACCCCTGGAACTTGATTGCTTTGGTAAAGTCATTGCCTGAAATTTCAACAAGATGAATAAACAAATCGATGACCTCTGGCACCTAAATGGAATCTTCAAAAACTTTTGTTTTTGTGTTGTTGTTTTAGTCCATCTTGACATTGAGCATGTCCTACATGGTGGGCATGATCGCCAGCTTCTACAACACAGAGACGGTCATCATAGCTGTTGGCATTACGACGGTGGTCTGCTTCACTGTTGTTCTCTTCTCACTGCAGGTCAGCGCTTATCATTTTGTTTCTTACTGTTTGTGCTATAATTAGAACAAAAGTTTACATTTTCTTTGATTAGTTTTTACTCTAATCAAAGCTTTCCAAATTAGGAATATTTGGGGGGTTTATTTTTCTAAATGTTTCTTCTTTTTTTATTCTTATCACAGAGCAAGTATGACTTCACTTCCTGTCGGGGCGTTCTCTTTGTGTGTCTGATTGTGCTGCTGGTCTTTTCGATTCTCTGCATCTTCATCCGCAACAAGATCTTGGACTTGGTTTACGCCTCCCTGGGGGCTCTGCTGTTCACCTGCGTAAGTTGAGGCCAACATAAAATGATAATGCCTTAAGTTTAAGCTTTTTTTTGGGACTCTTGTGCAACATAGCTGGTTAAAATTTGGGAAATAAATGTAGAGGTAGCAGAAAATTTTATGAGTAGATCATTGCCAAGTAACTTTCCTAATTTATCTCCATTTGAATTATGGCTGTATGATGTTTGCTTAAATTAAAACAGCCCTTGAACATGCTGTGCATTCAACTCTTTCTTTGAATGAAGAGTTCAAATAGAGATATCATCAATACTATAGTATTGATGATATCTCTATTTGCATAAAAGAAGAGATGTGGTTAAACAGAAAGGGGCAATACTTTATGAATCTCTTGAGCTTTTCCTATTTTGTCTTATTAAAAAACCTCCAATGTACCTTTTTTTTTTTTGTGAAAAACACTTTGTAATTGTGATGCTGAAACGTTTTGCACGTAAAAATTTACACTTTTGTGCATTTAGACTTAATCCCACAGATAGATAGATGGATAAGTTCACATAGTCCTCTTCCCCTGTGATTGTTTTTAATGTTTTCAGAAAAACATTAAAAAGTGTTGTTTTTTTTTGTTTTGTTTTGTTTTTTCAAGATCACAGGCGAACAGCTGGAAAATTATCAGCAGAAGTCCAAGTGCTCTCCCAGGGATTAGGTTTCTCTGCTTGCAAAGCCGAGCGCATTTATCCTACCCACTGGGGCCAGATTCAAATAGTTTTCCTTCATCTTTAAACGAATAGCTTTGTTTGCTGCTTATATTGTGACAATTGTTTCTTAGCTTACACTTCACAGTCGTCCTGTGTGCAAAGATGAGTGTTTTGTTTTTCACCAGCAGACTGATAGGATGGCCTTGCTTTGACTCTGAATTGTAAACTGCTATAAAATACATAAAGAAACAGGGTATCTGTGAAACAAGACCTTATCCATAAATGTACTAGGTTTTCATCTAGAAGAAGCTTGTGTTTTAACAGTTTTTGCTTTGTTCTTTGCCTTCTCTGTTTCTTGGATGTGTCATAAAACCTGAAAAACTGTCAAGGACTTTAGAAAATGCATAAGATTAGATTCTAACACAAAATTTAAATGGTACCTGAAGAATTATCTCTGCGCAACGTGTTTATCTAAAGAACCAAAACATCTTAATCGATATTTTAGAGTTTCTCGTCTCTCATCCCTTCTGAAAAGAACAAAACTGACATCTTCTTTATTTGCCTTTTTGCAGTTTTTGGCTGTTGACACCCAGCTTCTTTTGGGCAACAAGCAGCTTGCTCTCAGTCCAGAGGAGTACATCTTTGCCTCACTCAACCTTTACACTGACATCATCAACATTTTCCTCTACATCCTGGCCATCGTGGGGCGCTCTCGTGAATGAACCTGCACCTTCAGGGGAGCAGCATCAAGATGGAGAATGCCTCTCTTCGTTGTAAAACGTTGCTTACCTGTGCTTTTCTCTCTGTCTCATCTGACTTTTCCTCAGCACCTACCTGTCACCTGAATTCACACAACGTTCTGTTTTCAAATGAAGAGTTTGTCTTAAAGTTCAACTGAGTGAGGACACTTTTTATTTCCTCTCTAATAAATTTCGCTGCAAATGGAAAACCCACAATGACACTTCATCTTTCCTCTCCTTCTACTAACACGTTCAGCTGTGTCTCAATCACCCAGCTGCCTACTTCCAGTAGGACAGGCCACATAGAGCGTCACACATGCTGGGCTGCGGGTGCTTGGCACTTAGCTTAGTCTTGCTGCAGAGCTTAAACTGAGAAAAGAGGGGAAACTAATACTTACTGATGCAGAACCAGCTTTGCCTAAATATAGAAGACAGTTTTAGAAATAATTCTTACTCCAATCTGCCTGTTTTCATAAACTTGCCACCTTTTTTTTTTCAGCCTGTGTGATTAAATTGTGCATGGCTAAATCGGAAATACACGCAAAGATGCAGTATGATGTCAGGAGTCAGTGGAGGAGAGCCTCTGTCTTGCTTGTCACAGCTATAAATAGTGCAGTGTTTTACTGTTTATGATACCAGTATACTCCTCCTCCACCCACTACCACCACCCTTTTCCTACCTCTGATAGGCATGCTGGAGCGTATGTATGGAAGTGTTGCTACAGGGGCGGGGGACATAATGCTCAGTGACTAACATTCTTGAAGAAAATTCGCATAAAGGAATATTTTAACCTTTACATTATTTTGTAAATGGTGGTCAAATTATATAAAAAAAAAACAACCTTTTGCTTAAAAAGAATGTATGTAATGAGACAAAAAAAAAGTTTGTCTGCAATCTCTGTATTTGCACTTGTCTTTTTCTCCTTGTGTTGGTAAATCCCTCTTAAGTGAATATTGATTTGTCTCACTGCTGATTATTTAATCTGATACTGATAAAACTTTGAAGTAAATTCGTACGAGAAATGAAGGAACTTAAAACTGATCTGAAGTCCTTCAAGGTTTTGTAAACTCTCCAGTAATGTGAACTGAGCAGAGAAAATGCACTAATAGCCAAATAATCTAATTGAAACATGCATAAAATTTGAAGGGTGTGTAAGTTAATTTTTTGTTTTGTTTTGTTTTATTTATACCTGCTGCATGATCCTGTCCACATTCGCACGTGCTGACAATTTACAGTGCAGCTATTCTTGTTTTGAAAGAGACACTGTTATTTAAAGACCTTGTTAGATTATTGTTTCTTTTCGTTTTAATGTTTGTGTCAGATTAACATGTATGTGTACATAGGGCAACTCGGTGTTTTGATGTGTATAAAGTAGGTAAATCAGGCTACGTGGGTCTGTTCGCATTGTATATTTGCATCAAAATGAAGGTGAACTGAAATTTCTGAACACAGCTGTCTGCTTTCCATTAAAATAGATACAATGGGAATGTGTTGAGTGTTCATTGAGGGTTAGGTTTTATTTGTCTACCTGGAGTTTACTCTGCTTTTTAACCTCTGGGCATCAGCTGGTCTTTCAAGTGTGCACATGTGAACAACTGTCCAGCATGCACAGCTATCACCGCACATGTGGGAGTAACAGAATTGCAGAAAAGCCTATTTTTTGAACAAAAGTTGCCACATCAGAAAAAACACAACCACAGTTACTGTACTGGTGTACACTAGTCCACTGAATTAAATTAGAATATTATTTAAAGTTTTTCAGTCATTTTAACTGAAAATGCATGCTTAGTTGTTAATTTTGATGATTGTATTTTAAGAGTAATAAAAACACAAAATTCATATTCTAAGAAAATCTCAAATGTCAGATCAATAAAAAGGCTTAAAACATATTTAAAAAGTATCCATATTTCTGTAATGTATGCTAATAACGAGACAGGCCAAATGAATTTGCTTTTTTTTATTGCAATGAACAATCATTTGAAGTGTATTATTTTGTGTGAGATGAATATGTACAATATATAAATTCGCCTTTATGCATTAATTGACTGGAATAAATGACGTTTTAAAACATTCGGACGTCTTGATATGAACGCACGTGCAGGGCACATTTAAACCGTTAACTCGGAGACCGAGTGAGAACAACAGTTAGCTACCGAGAGACAGGCCTAGCTGGATAAACATGAGTGAACAAGGCGGTAGGACTCGATTAATTAATGGAATATGTTTATTATGTGGTCGTTTCCAAATTATTGAACAATTTTTAGCACTGTAGAAATATTTCGGGGATGAATTGTGGCTTCCGTGGTACATTTAGCCCGAACTAAGCTAACGGTTTTCTTTCGGTTGGTTAAAATGTAACGGTTATATTACAAAAACAATGTTATTTGTTCAGTAATTTATATGGACGTTAAAAAAAAATTAAAATATGCATTCAGTTTAATTTAGGACTTGAACCGCTTAGAGGTTTACCTCAGATGCTAATTTTTTGAGCAACATAATGTTACTTGGCTACTTCGACATCTTAAGCATTTGGAAGAAAGTTATAAAAAATTCAAAGATTTTCTTGACTCTTAACGTTGATGTTTTTACATGTTAATGACAAGATGCAACACTTGGAACATTACCATTCTCCCACCATAAAAACAATGTAAAAACATAAGAATATGCAGGTGAAGTTTAAATGTACCATGAATGACTTAATTTGTAAAATTGTCAGGTGGAGATTTGCCGGAGCCCAAAATTGAACAGCTCATGGCCAAGCTAAGGATGCTTCAACAAGGTATATTTTGTAAGGTTTTATTTCTCCACATAATGTATGTTTCAAAATGCTACGAGAATTTATTTAGGAAACGTTTTTCATTGATACGGCAACATAATCAATTTTAAATATTATTTTGCGCGACAGCGACATCTGTTGGACAAAATATACATTTGTTAAACGTTTATAGTTATTAATTTACATTTTAAATATATACACCGATTGACCCCTAAGGTTATTTTTTAAATGTTTTTTACACGTACATTTATTTAAGTCAGTGTAGCATTTCCCTTGTCTTTATTTGTCTTTATTGCGAAATGACGCGCATGCGTTCTGGTTTATAACGTCTTGTTTAATTTGTGTTAGTGTTTTGTAAAATTTGGATTACCCACTGCAGTGGCGCAGTGGGTAGCGCTGTTGCCTTGCAGCAAGAAGGTCCTGGGTTCGATTCCCGGCCCGGGGTCTTTCTGCACGGAGTTTGCATGTTCTCCCTGTGCATGCGTGGGTTCTCCGGCTTCCTCCCACAGTCCAAAAACATGACTGTTAGGTTAATTGGTCTTTCCAAATTCTCCCTAGGTGTGTGTGCGTGGTTGTTTGTCCTGTTTGTCTCTGTGTTGCCCTGCGACAGACTGGCGACCTGTCCAGGGTGTACCCCGCCTCTCGCCCGGAACGCAGCTGGAGATAGGCACCAGCAACTCCCGACCCCGTTAGGGAGAAGGGTCAGAAAATGGATGGATGGATGGATGGATGGATTAATCATTATTTAATTTTGTTGATCTGATCAGTGGATATTATTCACACAAATTGAAACTGAAAGCTGGTCTTGTTAGCGTTAGCATTAGTGGTTGGGGAACCATCTTGACGTATTGGCTGATCTTTGCTGAGCGACACATCCGGTAGTTTAATCTCATTCCTTTTAACCAAATCAAACTTTTAAATCACAAAGTAAGGGCCTTAGATGTATCTGAAAGAGTGGGCGCCTTGTTTAACCAGCAAATGCTCTTAGCCTTCGTTGTAATTTTGTAGAAATCGTCCTTACGGTTTGTACCAATGAGAATCCACGTTGTGATGACGATACGGAAACGAAGTCACGTTCCCGTATCAAATTGAGAAGAAATAAAGCTAATATCACTAAAACACGTAAAACTTACAACTTTTAGACCTCAGTGAAGCTCAGGGAGTATTCACGTACACGTATGAACTAAATAAAAACGTAAACAAAGATTTCTTGCAACCGTGAGTGAAGTAGGTCTTCGCATACAATATTAAGATTCACATGCTGTTGACTCGGTATTGTCAGTGAGGTATATCCTTACCTGTTACTCCATCCGTGGAGTTTCAGAGCATGATGAATGGAGGTTCATGAGATATGATTAATATCTCCCTCTTGTAGGGAACTGCAACACCCTACTTGAGCCATTCTGATTCTTAAACTGTCAAATGTAATCTCTGGTGAAATGTTCTTGTTCATTCATGTTCTTCAAACAGAAAAGAGACAACTTGAGGAGGAAGTCAAAGGCGTCCAGTCTGTGCATGAGAATTTGCAAAAGGAGCTTGCAGATTGTAAGATACTAAACCATGATACCAGCATTCAAGATTTAGCCTTACTGTTACTGAATTACAGTAAAGTTTTATTTTGATCATACCTAATCTAATGTATTGTTCTTGTTTGTTAGTACAAACTGAAGCTAATGAACTGGAAGGAATCCATAAAGACAAGAAAGGTGCACACTGGAATAACAATTTTGATGCTCATATGTTTGTTGTAATCCTGCTGTCTACTATTTAACTCTTTGCCTGAAACTATATGGTAATCTTTAGTAAACATTTATATTTTAACAGCATATTTTGTTTTTTGTTTGTTTTTGTCAGATGCATCCAGCAAGCTGCAGTTGCAATGTGAAGACTCTGAGCAGGACTTGAACAGGTAAAATATTTTTTAAAAGTAGGCCAATATGGCTCACTGTGTATGTCGCATTTCTACCAGTAGATGGCAGGAATTCACCATACAGTGCCAAAACAAATTAGAAGTTATTTCTTGGTTTGGGTCATTATCTTTCTGTTGGACGAAGATATGTGCAACTAGGCCAGCCTCCTTCGTTGCTTACATTTTTCTTAACCATCTGATAGCAAAATGCTGGAATTTCCTGCTGTCCAGCATTGTCCTAATACACATCAATGGGTGCTGTGACGCACTTTGTTTTAACTCTTCCCTTTGAAGGCAGATGGTTTGTAGGAACTGTTACAGGAAAGCTGAAAGACAAAGGCACCAAGGCGGCATGATGGTATTACCTGTCACCTTCCTGCAAGAAGGGCTGAGGATGGAAACTGAGCCGTGCAGATCTGTGAAGTTTGCATGTTTTCCCCAGTGCTTGTGAATTTCCTTCGGCTACCCCAGCTTCCTCTCATTGTTAAAAATATCCATGTTGGGTTAATTAGATATTCTAATTTGACCTGAAGAATGTGTCTCTAATGTTAAACCTGTGATGGACTGGTCATCTGTTATCTATTTACTGCCTGGATAATTTACTGGTTTTGGAAAGTTGTAATTATGAAACATGTTCAACTGATTTCAATTTTACCTTTTTTTTCCACAAAAGTTTTTATCCAAGTCAACATATGGTGACTGAAAGAGGAGTAATACTTTAGAATGCTTTATGATTTTATTTAGTTTATATCAAAATAGTGAATTTAATATCTTCATTGTGCTAAAATGTGTTTTTGCAGGCAGTTGAAGCAGAACAAGATGAGTGAGGAATTGCTGGAACAATACAGATGTAAAATCGAGGAAGTGAAGCTGAATCATAGGAAATTGCGGTAGCTTGTCATAATGTGATAATTAATTCCATTCAGAAAATTGACTAAAAATATTAGCATAAATACTCAAGAAAGCAATCTGGTTTCAACAGAATGAGATTTGAAAACCAACTTATGCAACTGATAGAGCAGCACAAGCAACTCGACTATGTCTTTGTAAGTTTTCCTTATTTTCTCTCTCTGTTTATTGAAAACAGTGAATAACTGAAGCTAAAAAAATTGTTCTTTAGAATCCAAAGAGGCTCCCAGATGAGTTGAAGAAAGCTGAAGACATAAAACATCAGCTGTCATCAGCTGGTAAGTGTTCTCTTGAGTTCTTCCCATGGTCATCTGTGAGCACATTGATTTTTTTTTTGTATGCAAGCATGTTGTGTTTGATCTGTTTGTTGTGTGGTTGTGATAGAACAAGTGAAGTTGGCTCAGCTGCACAAACTGGACGAAGAGTTGGAGGAGACGAAGAAACAGAAGCAGTTTGAGACTGAAGACGCACAGATCGACGAGTAAACCTAGTTTTGGGGATTTAGAGTGACCAGTTCTTTGTGATGTTTTGAGCTTGGTCTCTTGCTCAGGGATGAGGCTCAATGGAAATGTTACATTTCCTTTATGTAATTGTTAAGCTTTCCTGAGTGAGATAGTCTTAAACACTCAACTTACATGTTTTTCACTGTTTAAGATACTTGCTTTTTAAGTACTTAAAGGGCTCATTCTGAGATTTAACCATATTTATTGTCTAAATTGTTAACAACCTTTATATGGTTTTAACTTTAAATCTGAAAAATGTTGAACTATTTGATATGTATTAACATATTCTATGCTGATGTTCTATCCACACAAGTGTTCCATATAAAAATGTAACAGCTGCAACTTTGTGACCTTTCTGCATCAACAAAAAAAAGAAATTCAAAAGCCTGTAATTACAAAATTCAATGTGTATATATATATAGACCTGCTTATATACACACAACCACAACTTAAATGAGTTTAAAATATTTAATCAAATCCTTTTTTTTTTGTTGCATATTATAAAAACAGTGTAACACTATTAAATGCTTAAAAACAAAGAGCACAATTACCCTGTGCAACTGGTTTGCCCTCAGTGATGTCAATAATATTTAACAAAAATGAGCCCTGTGCAGTGCATACATTTACAAAGCAAAACATGAACAAAGCTTTTTACATATATAAATATGTACAGTACAATAGTGAATCAAAGACCATGTAAACTTTAAATCATCCCTCAGGAGCAAATCCAAACTTTCGACACATTCCATAAAAACACAAAATAATTTGATGCCCTCTTAAAGTGTCACGCCCACACCTCAGTTTTCTTTTCAATTGTGGTCAGACTAACAAAATAGCCAGGGCTTAGGGTGTGGACCGTAGAAGTAAAGTGAGTTATATAAGCTGGCATGGCTTTGCTCCAGAACTGTGCAATAGACCCAAATGTCTTTCACTTGGTTTCCTTTAGAAGTAATGACTGATTGAAATCCTCTAACCCCCAAAATAAACAACATGCTAACAAAGCTTTTTCTACAGTGACTTGGGGCAACTGTAAATGATTTGCATTTTTATTTACATAAAACAAAGGACAGCACGCATACATTAGTCAAGTACTTTGACCGAAATCCCCTCCCTGAATGGTTATTTGACATCTTTAGCCCTGAACAGTGGGTCCACACCTTAATGGAAAGGTAGACTTTGCTACAGCTTTGACTTTATCAAAACACACACTTGCTAATGCAGTTTGAGCTTATAAAACCCCACGTTTGCACACCTCATTCTCTTTATTCCAACAGTACTTCCCACAACTTCATTCTCAGAACTACCCACATCTTTATCTCTTTGGGATTGCATTGACTCTCCTACCTTAGTAATGGCCTCAATGAGCCATTGGCACACAATGAAACCACAAGGACACTCTTTCTCATGTTTATCTACAAACTAGTCCCAGGCACACAAACATTTCCATGAACTCACAACACTGGTACTCCATACTCACTGCAGAATACTGCGGTGCTTTTTTTAACTGGCATGTATCTGTTTTCTTTGTCTGGTAAAACATGTGCAGTTTCTTTATTTTCATCTTCAAGTTCCCCTGTCATGTTCATACAGGCTAGGTTTTATGCGAAACAGCCTACCTTTTTATCTGTCTGGTGAAACATTAGCCAACGCTGTGAGTAGTCACTTTTGTCTTTCAGTCACCATATTAGGAGAAAGTAGTACCAGTTCTTGGCAAAGAGACACATTCCAAACCCAATGACTTTAGGTTGTTTTCAGGATTTTCAATATCGTCTTTTCAAGTTTTATTACTTCTTTGTGTAACTCCAGAAAAGGCTCTTGCACCAGAAGTGCTTTGAGGAGTGATAGATTGTTGTTGGCACAAGTTGGCAATGGCTGTTTTTTGATCGTCTTGCATAAGTAGTCCGCATATAAAAGGCCGGGCCTCCATCTTTCGTTATGCCAGGCTATTCCCCATCTGTTAACAGAGCAACAAGGATAACAGTGAAATTTATGTGTCTGCCCTTTTTCTACTTCTCCTGTATTCTTTCACCAAAGCGAAACTCTTGTGCAATCCTCTGTGTTTAATTAAAAGGTTATATTTGGTAAGAATGCATTGAAATTGTGTCAGAACTTTTACATGCAGTGCTGTGAAAGGTACTGCCACCTTACAGATTCTGGGGTATTCTTGTTTTTTTTTTTTCCATAAAGTTTTGTCGTTTCAGGTGAACAAACAATTTGAATATCTCAGATTATCAACGTAATACAAAAGGGACGTTTTAAATAATTTCATTTAACAAAAGGAACAAATCTGTCCAAACAAACACTGGATGAAAACATAATTGTCCCCGTTGCTAAATCATGACGTAGCTATGATTAACCATATTTTTTGTTTTACTGAGTTCAACTTTAAACAGGATTGATTACTCCCAGACAAGTGAGTAATTCTGGTCTGTTTAAATCCTTTACCTAGAGCCTGTCTGACAACAAGGAGTAGGCTAAAACATTTCGCAAAGCAATACATTATGATCCAATCGAAAGAACAGAAGAACAATCCTTTAAACCTATCAGTATTCCAGTGCACCACAATGACAGCCATCATCCACAAAATGGTGAAAATGTGGACTCATGGTTAATTGTCATAGGAGAGAAGCCTGTTCACCAAAACAGGAGATTCTAAACCATTTATCGAGTTGGTTAAAAAAGAACCCAGAACAAGATCTGCATGCCTGAATTTTCTCAGTACATAAACAATGAAAAAGAGACATGGGAAAGTTGGTTTCAATCGCTTATTTGAATGAAATCATCTTTGGAAAAATTATATTTGTATTTACTTGGGTTATTGTTGTCGAAAGTTAAGATTATTTCATGGTCTGAACAATAAGTGTGTAAATGTGTAAAAAACCTCCAAGGGGTTAAGAACTTTTCACAGCACTGCATATACCAGGCAGCTTGTTACATTAGCTTGTTCACCAAAATAAAATTATCTTTAGTAAAATTAACTATATTCTTGTTACATTATAGGCTATGTGCAAACTTTTCAAATGAACAAATAATGAAAAACAGAATATTTCTACTTCTAAACATTGGTTTAGTTTTATGATTCAGAACACTGACATTATGATCTATATTTATCTTAACTATATGTTTTTGCCATCACTGCTGCTGGAACTAACTACCTCAAAACGGCTGTAGACCTTCTTCTCCTTCCTCAGGCTCTCTATCCTCTTCAGCAGCCCTTCCCTCTCCTGGACGGTACTTTGTGGTCGCAGCAATCGATTTTTCTTAAAGGGGTTCTGTGTCTCTTGAGCTTTGTCCTTGGCACCACTGTCTTTGTCCCCTCCGGTTTCTTCTCGCTCCTGTCGGTTTTTCTGGCTGTTTGCTGAGATTTGTTCCAGAATGACTTTAGTGTCGTCTCGCAAGTTGCTGCTGTACAAAGCAGAGTTTCCTGAGGCCTGGTAGCGGGATGAAGATGATTTCCCAGCCGATTCTTTGTGGTTTGTGGCAGGGAGTTCGGTAGTTGTGGACATTGTGACCTTTGCTGAGGAGCCCTTTTTGCTTGAGTCGTCAGCCACCTCCATAACGGTGCTCATGCTCCTGTCTTCTCCTGAGGCTTTCTTCTCTTTATCCTTTGGCCCCAGAAATCCCTTTAACCTCTGAGTCTGTTTCTTCAGGAATTCAAGTGTCTTACCATCACCCTTTCCTTCACCAATTGTATTTAGCGAAGTATTAGATCCCATGACTTTGTGCAGTCCTTCTTTAGACTCTTCATGTGGCAGCGTTGAAGAACTGTGAGAGCGACTCTTTTTCATTTCACTCTTCTCAGCATCTGTTGCATCTTTTGTCAGAACGTCATCACCACAAGAGGTGCGACGAGGATTCAGGGACTTAATCTTCAGCTGATCCTTCCTGAATAACTTAGGTGATGGAGGAGGCTTTAGAGCTTTGAAGTCATCTTTCTTTTGACCCTCGGTTTCATTTTCTTTTTTGTGGGGCTGCAATATCTCTGAAAGCTTCAGGGAACTTCCAAAAGGCTTTGGGGTTATTATTGAAGGCTTGACTGAACTTACTGAAGTTCTGCGAGAGAGCTCTGCCAGTTTTGCAGAGATGTCTGGCTTCTTCGGTTCTTGTTCTGTCGAAGTGACGTTTACAGATGGGACTTCTGGAGGAGTTGTGTCTGGACTCAAAGAGACCTTCGCAGAAAGGTCTAGCTTTTTTTCAGCAGGCTCCAAGGCTTTTTGAGATTGCTCTGTCTCCATTTTTGAGGCTTTTCTCTTGTTCTCCAGATCTTTAAAATACTGTAGTCTACTAGCTGGGTCATTTACATTTACTGAGGGTTTGAGTTTAGTTGTCTCAGCACTGGCTGTTTTTTCTTCTTTTTTAGTACTATGGGTTTCCTCTTTTTCCTTAATCTGACTTTTATTTTCTTGTTCCCTTTTCTGTTGCTCTTCCTTCTTCTCATTTTCTTTCTCTTTTTCTTTTGTCTTTTTCCCTCTCTCTTCATTTTCTTTTACAATGTCTTTTTCTTCAGCTTTCTTTCGCCACTCAAAAGGCTCACGAGAGAAAGACCTTCTCTTTTCAAGAATCTGGGCCACAAGGGAGGAAGTACGTACCGTATCTAACTGGTCATCTTCTTCGGTCGCTGGTTTTAGACCTAGACTACCACTGTGCATCTCTGCTTTGGAAGATGAGAATATAAGCGAGGAGCGCAGACGAGAGCTACGCTGGAGGAGAGGGTTTACGCGAGAGCGGATTGATTCATGCCTGGACAAAAAGATATCTGGAGCTTCCTTAACCTCCAAATCTTCTGCAGTATCCCTAGCCAAACCCCTCTCTGACTCCCATTCCCTCCCTCTTTCTATTCTGTCTCTTTTCTCCAAAACAGAAGACCTCAAATCACTGAAAGAGGGAAGCAAATCATTGCTTGCTGTTGGGGCAGAGTCTTGATCATTGCTGTCAGGTAATTTTGGCTTTCCAAAGCGGGGTTTCAGTATATCTGGTCTGGGCTTGGGGGGCACAGTTGGTGGATCCTTTAATCTAAAGCGTGAAGCTAAATTTTCACATGAACCTAGTTGCTCACCAGGCGGGGGCTCTTCAAAGGCGTCATGACCCATTGGCAGAGGCAAGCCTTCTTCTCCACCATCCTCATAAGTACTCAGATATGAGTGGATTCTCCAACTCCTCATACCTTGCTTTACACTTGGATCTTGATTGTACTCTTGATCAGATTGCTTTTGAAAATGTCCTTTCTCAGGTGGGTGCAACTGGGTCGGTGAACTCTGACAAGCGTAAGCTTGTCCTATAGTTGGTCTCCGACTAGCGGATCCTCCTCCATATCGCCCAGCTACAGGAGGGGCATGGAGCCCTTCTGGTCCTCTCAAGTCCTCAGATGAAAAGTAGTCCCTCATTCCAGGTGGAGGCTCCCGGTCTGAGTGAAAACTAGATTCTGAATATTGGTCAATGGGAAGGTGACGATGGGCTCGAAGTCTGTCGTAGTGTCCGTGCCCAGAACCAGGACCAGGACCTTCATTGTAGTAATGGCTACTTGAAATTTGCTCTCTGAAAAAAAAAAACATTGATCTTTATAGTTGACTTAGTTGTCAATGTACAGAAATTATAGGACATGAGATGAATTATGATAATTAAATCAAGAAACAATGTGCATTTCAGAGTCAATTACCTGTGAAAATCAGTTTCATCCAGATTGTTCATTACTCTGTGTTTCATGTATTGTCGTGAAGATGAATAATTTTCCTGAGTCCCTTCAGCATAGCTATGTCTCTTAAAGGCACTTGAACTCAACTCCATCTGCCTGGACACAATGGACTTTCCCTGCTCCAGGTATGACTGCTGGAGGCGAAACTGTTGCTGAGAATATTTTCCTATCGTAATTCCTGCATTCGGTTCCAGGGTGTGACGAAACGTGTCATTCCTCCGGAAAGGAAGTGAAGTGTTACGATCTAACTCCCCATATGGGAAGCCTGAGAGCATCTCAGGCTGTCTCCTGAAACCAACAGGGTTACGTAAAGACTGTGACCTCTTCAAACCGAACTGGGTGTTCACGTAGCTGCTGGTGCCCGGGTCAGGAATTGTGAGTGGTCCACTGGATGGATCAATAATCAGAGGCTCTGACTGAGCAAAGAGAATACGAAACTCCTCATCAAAAGTAGTGACCAGTTCTCCAAGGAAGAGGTGTGCGATGCATCGGTGGATCTTCTCATATGACCACATAAAACTAGAAATAGACAAAAAAAGAGAAAGTCTTAGCGTTTTTAAATAAATACAGCATAATTAAATGATATTATCTAGTAACCTACCTGTAGTTCCCACTGAGGACAGCCCGGCAATCAGTCAAGAGAAAACAATCTTTCACCTGGCCTTTAAACGTTTTCCCTGTCCGAGAATAGTATGTTACTCCTGCAACAGTCCTGACGCGCATCATCTAGAAAATGAACATTTTGCCTGTTAGTGCACACCATGTGTAAAATTTTGAAAAGGGTAAAATGAAAAAAAGTGGGAATAGACACGTGGAATGTAATGAAACCTGAAACTCACTTGAATTAAGTCCAGGTTGACTTTGCAACTCATAACCATATTGACAAAGTGAGGAGCATTCCTCTCATCAAGTAGAACGTAAACAGGAACATGGCGTCCTGCTGCTTCCAAAAGGTCACTGAAAATGTCAACATCTGTGAACATGTCCATCACAATTGCGATAACCTAGACCGCAAGAACAAACGCAGTTATTTTACGGACACATGATGATTGTATTGTCAATTAAACCCTTCCTCTAACAGTACTATGTAGGTCCTTGATATTTGACTCTTTGTAGTTTTGGTCATGGGTATGACTTTTTTAAAAAACAAAATCACAGAGAAAGTAAGATTTTCAGATAAAAATATACATCTTCTGCTAGGTATAAACCAGGTTTGACAATTTTTATAGTCAGATAATTCACTACAAACAAAATTGAAAAGAAAAACACTGCTGTGTCCGGTTAGGTATTTAGGTATGAAAAGGTGTGTTCAAGTATATAAAGTTTGAGTTGGAAAGGAAGAAATGATAAAGTATTGGTAAAAATTGGTGAACTGAGCCAGGACTTTCTGTTTTTGAATATTTGTGTTTATTGAGATGGCCTTGCTTCCTGTTTGTTGACTTGACAAGTTTTTTTTTATCCAACTTAAGTTTCAAGCCTTAATAAAAGACTTGAAACAAAATAGACATTCCATGAACATTTGACTACACCCAGCATATCTGCCACAGTAAATTTACATAAGGTTTGCAGGGTGACTCATTTTATTTCCAAGCTGTCATTTCTCCATGTGCTTGCTGAGACACTGACTTCAGGAGAGTTGCTAAAAGTAAATGCCTACAAGACACAGCTCATAACGCTGTAATTCAGACAGAAACGTAGGACAAATAAAAGCATGATCTTTCACACAAACAAGTTTGACAGCTTGTCACATTTGGCAGCCATTCTGCTGCTAATAATATTTTTAATTTAGCTGACGGCCAGCGAGTTGTAAATTTGACTAAAAGGGAGTGGTGGAGACGTTGCCGGAGGTAGACAAAAAAAAAAAAAAAGAGGTCAAACGAACAAGTACACAAATGTTCCTGGCAGGGCTTCATCAACCAGTTTTTCTCTTTTTCAGAAATAACAGTTGACTTGTGGGATGCATACTGATAGGACAGCACTGAAAGAAATACACCATTCCCTGACACAAACCCTCCAACTACAAATCAAGTCTGCACATTGTAACATGTGTCTTTCTTGCACCCTGGTGTTTTTACTTACATGTCGTGCATTTTTTATGAGTCTCCTGGCCTGCTCCTTAATGCTTGGCATTTCTGGGTCGGAGGGGTTGACCAGAGTGGTGACCTCTGTGGGCCCGATGAAGCTGTGCTGCGGAAGTGGCCATCCCAGGTCCAGCCCTGGCGCGGCCGTGTCAGACTGCAATGGCCAGTAGGTGTCAGAGGAGCCCTCAGCGTCCTGCCCTCCCTCATAATATGTGAGCTCAGGGGCACCCGAGGACTGGCTGGGTCCCTGCAGTGTGGACTTGATGTATTCAATTTCCGACTGGGACAGGAAACCCACCAAATCTGACGTCTGGAGGAATTCAAAGTAGCCCTGGTGCAACAACACAAACAAATTCAGTGCATGCATCACAGCAATACAGTACTGTAAATTCGACCCTTACCATTTACTTCTGCTTTTGATTTTGTGTAACATTTAAATACTGTAGAAAAAAAATAACTAATATATATTTCTTATAGGAAAAAGAAATCTACACAAACTTTTGCTGGCATTAATAACTGGTAATTAGCCTTTTACACCACTCTTGAAAAAATTTGGCCTGGCATTTCTTTCAAGAAATGTTTTAATTTAGCAACTTTAGTGGCTTTTAGAGCAAAAATTGGATTCCAAATGTAAGTGCAGAATTTTACTGGGCTTCTCCAAAATCTTCATTTAATGTTTCTTTAGTCATCCAATTTGATGTCCTGTTCACTAATGGATTTTTCAAAACCATTAGCTTACTTAATGTAGACAGGTTTCATTGAAGTAATTTCTTTATTTTATAGGTCTGACTTTAATCAGATCTGTAAAATGACAAGGGGCGGAGAAAAAGTGAAACCTCCTGTCTAAAAATGTTTAATTGCAGTTAATGCATGATTTAACAAAGGGCACTTTCCTTTGAATTTGGTTGTTTGATATAAAACATACAAGTATGAAACACTACAAAAGACAAATGCTTTTCTATGGCCCCGAATCTGTTCTTACACATTACTCACATTGTGGAAAATGCGAAAGAATTGTAACTGATACCTGTATGTCATGTTCAAGCAGAGCATCGATGGCTAGACGATACTCCTCGCGGTAGTGTGGCGGTAGATAGTTTGGGTCAAGTGGATTATCACCAACCGAAGAGCTCTGTGACCGGTGCGGCATTGTTGGACTGGGTGCGGTCAAAAGTCAAATGAAAAGCCTCTGCAGAAAAGGTAAAAACAAGAAAGGGCAGCAGAGTTAGCTAGGAGCCTTAGAATTTCGAGAGAAAACATAAAAGCACCCTGGTCCAAAGAAAAGGATGCTTTCCTGTATTTAGATCACCTTGCTTTTGTGGTTGCACTCAGTGTAATAACACTCCACTCCCACATTAATTACAAACAATACAGTAATTGAATTAAAAATCCCTTATGAGAGAAAGGCAGCTTTGTGTTAGGATGCACAAGCGGGCATGTTTCCTACAGCAAACAAAGCAACTGTTGTTAGTAAATCAATACCAGGGGATTATCCCAGATTTATTCGAGATAACTAACAGTTATACCAGATAATTGCGATGAGATTTTTCATTGCAGGGAAGAGCTCTAATTTAATTTAGTCAAGCAAAGAAACGTTGGTCTTGTGATTCATTTCCTCTTGAATTTTCTTAAATTTGGAAATTTGATCAAAAGTATATAACAAGATTAAGAATCACATTTTGAAATTGGTGTTGCAGACTTTGATGTGCTAAGTCTGTTTCATTGAACATCAAACCCGTACTGGGTAATAAAACAATCACATAATAATGCTAATGATTAACTCAATCATGATTTGGCTTGTGGAATAAACTGTAAAGAAATATTTGGACATAGAAACAGCAGGAGGAAGGAAGACGGAGGGAAAAGGACATAAAAGAGGCGAGGGGAATAGTGGGAAAGGCATGAGGAGGTGTATAGACAAGTCCATTCTTACGTTTGCTAAATGAACTTGTCATGCCGGTGCGTCATGCTTTGTGTTGCTAGTTGCTAGGCCTTGCCAAGGAAAGTCTGTTGCTGCAAGAAAACTGAGTCCGAAAGCTGCCATAAGTCTTTTTTAAGCTGTCCCATGACTTTTAACTTACTTATTACCTAATGTGAGCATGATTTATGTTCCTCAGTGTCCAGTGTTCTCACTGGACACTGACTTAATCAGTGTCCAGTGATTAGATTCCTAATGTTCAACACAAGAGAAAAGTAGACGTGGCCACTACTTTCAAGATGGTGTTTATTTCTTTGATAGGCAGAAATTTGATGAACTTTGACAATCATTTCAGGCTTGAACCAACTGAAATGTCTCCCTCACTGATACGATTATAGATCATATGAGTTACACTTTTAAAGCAAAATTTTAAATTAAGTTAAATCTCATGTGCTTATTTTTCCACAAACAAGCACATGGTCTCAACATGAAGTCTGGAGAAAATTACAAAAGTGTTCTTATTTTCCCAGACTAACTGGAAGCCTGGTGGATTTATCAGGGTGTGACAAGATCGACTCAGGCAGGGAGGGATTGTACCTGTTATAAAACTATGGATAATGCGCTCTGTGTAAACGTTCAGGAACAGTTCAGGGCTTGGTTGTGGTGATAGCCAAGGGTACAAGTCCTAACCCACAAAGAGTGGAAGAACCCACTTGACTCAGCGGACTGGTGAGTCATCCAGTAGCCTGGTGTGGCTTGGCCAGAGGATAAAATGACAAACTACAGCTTTGTGATTCGTAAATGGGCAAAATGGCTTACTTCCTCTCTATTCACTTATTTCAGGCCATGAAAGCTCGTCCGTTTCTTCTTCTTTTTCTTACTTATAACTATTATTACTAACTGCTTCTTGGTTCTACGTCTCTGCTTACTTCCAAAGATAAAAATCACCTTACTTATTTAGCCTTTTGAGTTTACTCTAAATCTTCTGATAGGCTACAGACGCTTTGTTGTTTTGAATGCAAACACATGCTGAAGGAACTGAATGACAACCACAAACTGACAAAATGTTGTGCTTGGAGTATGCAAACCTCAAATTAACAACCGTGTTATGTAACACAACAGCCTTAAACCAGCTGTTAGCACCCTCAAATTACAGGTATTGTTGAACTTGCAGACATTGTAGTCAGTTACCTTTTTTTTTATAATTATTATTAAATAGTCATATGTTTTGACACTTTTGTCATTCACTGAATGCACCGTAACGTCTAAACATTTTAAAATTGCATCGTGAAGTTATGATACAATTTTTATTTAAATTCTTCTGTTTAAATGCAAATTTAAACACAAGAGTGATAAAATAATAATATTTATAAAGTCAGTGGCTGGTAATAGATTTCTTGCATAATAACAACATGTATTAGTTCAAAAATTTTAAACAAACTTATGTAACATTGTACTTTGATTTAAAGCAGTAAAGTAAAACAGTACTTTGATTTTAAACCCTACAAATTGTTTGTTCTGAAATAATGCAACATTTGATTCTGACAATTAATAAAATGTTAATTACGACATTTTAAGTGACTATTTTTAAATTATTATCGTTTTAGCACATAGACCTAAACAAAAAATGTAAAATAAAATAAATGCTCACTTAAATTTTGTTGTAGTTTTCAATTGCTTAATGGGCAGAATATTTGTCTCACTTTTCTAATTTTTCATTATTTATAGAGCAACACAAGGGTATCAAGTTGAGATTAGAAGTTTTTAGTTGGGCAACCTTCTCAGTTAGCTAGCCTGCAGTCAGCTTTTTTTAATAGACCTGTCAATTTGAGCTTCTAGTTGTACTTTTAAAACAATTGTTTAAAATAACGAGTCTGTTCTCACAACATAACTGTTCATATTTTTCTTTGTTGTAAGCAAAGACAAATAATAATATATTTGTTCCAGCCTGGAGAATACTTACAGCAATAGCTTGTTTTTTTAGGGGTGCAACACTCCACCAGTCTGCAGACGTTGTTCCACATAGCAGGAGAAAACTCCAGTCACTTATTAAAAATATAAACCACAGGAGTAGCATGATGGGAAAGGTTAGGATATGTGTCATATTAACACATATCCATTGTGGATTTTTGCATCCTCTAAATGGTGTTCTTTTTTTTTTTTTTTCTTTTAGTCACTTCAAAGATCTTTGTTGTTAATTTTTTCTGTTGTTTCTTAGACGCAAACTTTTCTAAAATCCAGTGAAAAACAAAGTGGAAGATGACCTTTATTATGCAACCATTTCAACAGACATTAACAGAGTTTTTTTTTTTTTTTTAAACTGATTTTAATCCATCCAGTAAATTAACAAACAGGCTAAAACTACTTTGCAGTAGTTGTTTACAAGAATTGAAGATCTTTAAAGGAGCTCGTTTTGTGCAACTAAACTGAGGTTGTTATGAGGTAAGAGCCTGAATCCAACACAGAGATACCAAACAGCGTGGTGGTTTCTTCTTCACACTGCTCACCTGTGGATCACTGCAGGATGAGGCAGTGGAGGATTACCATAAGGTAGGCGCCATGTCAGGTAGGATATCAAAACAGACACCAATGCTTTGTTTGCTGCTATGGCAACTGACGTGAGCACCCAAGCACTGACACACGTTGGGAATCTGGGATTCTGTATTTCTGCTTCAGGTAAGCAGCTTTTCCACATGAGGCAAAGCCAAACGCAAATGTACCGTAAACAAAGCTGGAGTGAAACACTAAACCAGCAGCAAAACACTGCAGCAGATCTCAAGTGTGCACACTGCTAATGTGTCGGTGGTTCGTTTTCAACATTCCTGCATGAGCTGACAAAAACAAACCTCTAAAATTTAACCAGTCCTGGTGGCGGAGGGAATTAAACAAAGGTTGAGGAGACACAAACTCTCAAGAAGTATCGGCCTCAACCTGAACACGCCTCGCTGAGCAAACACCGGGTTTGATCCGGCATGTTTATTTCAGGTGTTATAACTCGTCGCGAATGGAGTAAGAGCAGAATACCTGAGAACAGGTTTTGGAGGCAGTAAAGTTCTGCTGCTCGTTTCGGGACGCCGCAGTATTTCCGTTGTTGTCGGAGTAAGGTACACAAACTGAGATAAATCCACACAGAGCTTCCCTTGTCTCTCTGTAGATCATCACACATCAACGCGACTGATGAATGGAGCACAAAAGACGGCTCAAAGACAGATGAGCACGTATTGAATGTGACAGCACTCAGAAGCTCTCATCCCATCCCATTTTAGGCTAGAAAAACAGGTCCTCTGAAGTGCCTCATCTGTTCCAACTGCCTTCAGGCCTGCGGTCAGCTTGAATGGAAAACTTAGCAGCCGACGCATGAAAGTATTTCTGTTTTTCCAGCTCCTTTCTTCCTAAAGCACATTAGTCCTCAAAAACAAACTGTTAACAGGGTAACTTTTCTTGACACACATGCAAAAGAGAACACATGCAACCACTGCCGTGTGGGAAATGTGACGAGATTAAATTAAGACACGCACACACTGAAAAGAGCTGGCATTTAAGAGCTTTTTTAACTCAAAATTACAACCACATGTCCAGGCTATTCCTGCACAGTGACTCACTCTGGTTGAATCAAGGATAAAAGCTATAAAACTGAACGGTTATGTGCATACTACTGGAGTCTGCAAACCAGTCTTCCTTGCTCAACAGAAAGGGCTCTATAATCAAAAGGTTGGAATCTCTGCTAAGCCCATCACAAAGAACACCAAAGCATGCAAAGCATTGTTCAAGCAGGCTATGAGACATCCTAATAAAATGTATCTACTTATTTAGAGATGCACTGAGAATAAGCCCTGTGACGGAAATATCAAATTTGCTCCTTTTGTTCAGTTAATAAAAATTCGGTCACTAAAATTCCAATGTTTTTTCCCGATTAGCAACCCTCTCCGGTGAGGAAGTTGTCACAGAGCGCAGAAGACTCCGGTATTTTCAGCATCGATGAGGTTTTTCAAAATGAAGTTAGAGGAAAACTATTGTCTACAGAGGCATGTCAACAGTTCAGTCTATCTAACACAAACTACCAGAGTATGCAAGGAAGCTGAACGAATAACCACAAAGTTGATCTATTTTATCCTTTAGCGGAATCCAACTTTCTCCAGGATGGAAAGTGTTTGATACGGAAACGTTGCTTCTCTTGTAGAGAAATGCACAGCAGAACAGCTATTAGTAATGTTAAGAGCGCTAACCATGCTAAGCACTAAAATAAGACGCTAAAGACAGTTTAAAATATCAACATTGGTCATTTTATTTTTTTCTATTGATTTAACAACAGTGAAGTCCCGCTGAGCGGCACAACTGTGTAAAGTTGACTGCTCTCTCAAACACATGGTGCTCTAGGTCCTAAAGTGAATTACGATGAATTAATAAAGACCCCCATAGTTGTGATAAATGAATGATTCAACAATTTAAAACAAAAGAAAAGCAGCTTTTCTTCTAAAATATTAAGTTTGAGAGCTATAGTATATTGTCTAATTCTTCTTTGTTGGGTTTTATTTATAGATACTTCTGTCCTTCAACCAGGAAAATTGGACTGTTTTGCAGATTTGACTTCGAGCTTTGCTTTCTCCTGCCCAGTCGGCCTGGGAAGCAGGAAGAAAACAGCTTTATTTATAACTTCTAAATAGAAATTGGTAAAACAAAAAAAAGGAATTACAAAACTGATTACTAGAAATCTCTCTCTTTTTTTTTTTTATCAGTGCATAATGTTAGAAGGTTAACAGCTTTTCTCCCCCTCTGGTGTTGCTTCTCCTACAGCCTCTGCATGCTAAACAGGAGAGGAGTCATGTTATTTCTACAAGTATTTGTTTTTGTTTTGTTTTCTGCCTTCAGTGGCCCTGGTGAAAGAACAGCACAGTGTGTTGGCAACGGGAAACACTGGGCCTTCTGTCTGCTCACACTGTACTAACACTGCTCAGGTTTTGCAATGCACAGCAGCTACCTGGATGACTTAATCCTCTAGAAACTGCAGGCTGTCGTTGCGGAAAGTTGGCTGGATTTCACTTTTATTCTGCTCGCATAAAAAGAAAAAAAACAACAAAAAAAAAACAAGCTAGAATAAAAAGTTAAAGTTAGAAAAAAGTACAATGATTTAAAGAGAGAGGACAGAATATACCAGACAGTATAGGCAGAAATGGTAAAATTAGAGTTGCATAGCCACTCCATGGAAATAGTTGCTTTGACCCAAATGGCACAGTTTTTCCAGCCCGTACCTCTCCACTAGCAGCACAACTTGTTCTCTCTCTCTCGTCTTTGTACAAACTTCAATCCACCGACTCGGGCCTCCTCTCTCGTCCGAGTGTCACATTCCATAGATCGGCCAGGAGCTCCACCCAAACCGCCCCTCTCCGGAGCGCGCGCTGCGACCGCGTCCTCGCTGCCCGGGCTGAGAGCTCCCCTCTGCGGTGGGTGATCCTCCGGAGCCGCCGTGGCAGAGCTACTTCAGGTCCGCGCAGTGAAATGAGGAAGGACGGGATGGGAAGGGCTTTCCCACCGGCGAGACTCCTCCCAAAGCGACTGGGACTCCACACCATTGGAAGTTTGCTCCTTATGCTTTGTTTCAAAAGTGGGCTCAGTGTCACGGATCCTGCGCTTTATCAGTTCCTTCAGGGACCGGACTGACCTTTAACTCGTCGAACACTGGAGTCAAGCTTTGCGTGTTAGTTTGAGAACTCAATTTAATGACTGAATAACACAGCCTCGTCTTTTCCCTTTGGCAATAATCTAAGTGCACGAACAACATATTCGTACTTCCACCATTGCATTATTATCAAAGTCTTGAGCCACTCTTATTTGTTTTTGTACTTGATTTATATAAAAAAAAAAAGAGGAATGTGCTGCAACAGTTTATTGGAATGTAAACAAAATGGAAAAGTTTGCAAGTCTGCATGACAAGAGGATTCATTAAAATGTAATGAATTTGAATTTTTGACAGTTGTCGTTACGTTGGAGCCAGTTTTAAACAACAAATCCAAAATTCACAGTGAATTTGTGGTAGATATCTGCTACTTTTAAGCTTTAAAATGTGATACCTTTATTATGGATGGATGGATGGATGGATGGATGGATGGATGGATGGATGGTACAATAAATGAAAAGATGGTTAATGGGATGGATGATAAACTATGAAAGGTTCATAAAGTGCATAGATGGAGAGATGAATGAATGGTGGAGAAATCTGTGGTTGAATAATTGATGGTGAGAAAATAGATTGGTGGAGAGACGTGAATGGATGGACGATGAATAAAATATTACATAAAGGGACTGATTAATTGTTATAAAAAAAAAACAGCCAAAAATAATTTTAACTAAACTAGTTTAGTTAGTGGCGCTGTTTGCCAAATTAATTATTTTTAATTTGAACCAATCATAACTCAGATGATCCAACTTTTCCCTCTTCAACACTTCAAAAATAACTTCTAAATTCAGACCGCAGTACGGTCTTTACATTTTACGGCTGGTAATATGTTTGCATTTTCATTTTCTACTCTTTGTAAAGTTTTTGCTCATGCTTCTGTGTGTCTCAGTTCGGTATTTCTGCTGAACCTGATTTCCAGAAGTCTTTTCAGAGATCACACAGATTTTTATTCAATTCAGCACTCTCCATGTGTACAAAGCTCTTAAAACAAAATAGAAAATGTTCATTTTTCACTAAATTTGTCAGAATTTGTGCTGTTGCTAAAACAAATGCAGCTTAAGAATATTTCTTTTGTATTTTTAAAGAGACAAGAATGAGTATATTTTATATTACGCTTCAAAAGAAGATGAAATTAAATAAAAATAGATGCATGGAAATCTTTAAGTCTAAATATGGCAGCAACAAAGAACAGCTACTTGTGTAAAATTGCCCACAGTGACGCTGGACCCAGCTGGATCTTTCTGCCACCACCAGTGAACAGTGCAGCACAGGGGATAATTAAACCTCCAGATCTCACTGTCAGTTTGCAATATTTATGTGATGGAGAAGCTGACTTTTATTATGAGACAAGAGGTGGACAAATTCACACTTCTGTGTAGGAACCCTGAGCTCAGTATATAACACCTATAAGTATTTTTCTTTTTATTATCAGCTAACGAACGTAAGATGTCACTGTTCTTATTTACTGTTTCACCCCTCGGTTTAGTTACTTTTATGGTGACGGTGAACAAACGGTGCTTCCAACTTGTTTGTAGTCTCTGCATTTTCTAAATAAAAAAAACCATAATATTTTATAAAAAAAAAACAACTTTCTGTCAGAACTACAGACGCATGTTCAGTGTAACATTTTGTTTCTGCAAGGCAGTTATTTTTGAGCTTTTTTACACGTCTTTACAAGCAGTGAGCATTGAACTGCTTCCCAAGGTTGGAGTCTGAGATCAGTGAAAAACCAAGCTGGGGGTTTGAAAACAAAACGAAATGCAAGAATAATTGCTAATTACTTGTTTACTGCCAGGATTGTTGTGAAAGATAAAAAGAGCAGCTGATAAAAACAAAAAATAGTGATTGTCATCATAATGTGATTATGTCCTTGTTCAACTGGAATAATAATGTCTCTTTTCTTTAACCTGTGACTTTCTATCGTCTCTTCTTTTTTTCTAATTCTTTACAATTACCTAAATTATTCTGACTCCCATCAGAAACATTGCTAACTGTGAAAGCTATTGGTATAAGTTTATGCAGTCTGACAATGATTCGGTTATTTATTGTAATAAATTAGATTAAACATCCATGTGTTTTCTTTGGACTCGGTGTTTCTATGTGAAACATAGTGTCAGTGAATCAGCTATTGTTTTTCTCCATGGTGAATCACTGGGGCTGAATCAACAGGCTCTGTGATCACTTCCCCTTCTCTATAGAAAGCTCCTTAAAGCCAGTCTCACCACGGCATGCTGTCATGTCTGATTTTATCTCCTCAGAAAAGGTCGGACCTCCTAAAGCAAGCCGCTGCACATACCTTGAGTAAACGGTTCTTTAAACCCGACATTGCTTCAGCTCGGTTTTCTCACACCTTTTTGCTTTTTGCCCGTGGTGTTGCTATGAAACAACACAAGGTTCACCTGAAAAGAGCCAATATTGATATTAACACGGGTTGTAATAGAGGCAAATCTATACACCAGTCAGCTTGTGTTTGTGTTTGCAGTTATATGGGCTGTCCTTTGCCCCGAAACGTGTTCGGTGCACAGGACACACCTTGTTTGATAACACACACTATGACTGTGTGTTCGGCTCCGAAGGGAGTGGCTCTTGTCATATTTTCTTGACTAACCATCCATGTCCTGATATCACACACACACACACAGACTCGCAATCCGTGGAGGCCATGTTTCCGAGCTCTCACCTTTTATGTTTGCACTTGCCTTGTTAATGTAGCGTCAACATGAAATGTGAGGACAAGAGAGCGGGAGAGTTAGCATACAGCTGTGGGGATGCGTACCACATTCTGCGGCCGAAAGTGAGGAGAAAGGAGACACACAGAAACGAAAGAAGCGAGAAAAGAGAGAGAAAGTACAGGTACTTTCTGCTTACTGGTTTTAGTCCTGGAAGCAAACACTGGCAGGTAGAAAGACGCAGAAAGGCTGGGTGCGGCTGCAATGAGGAATGTGCTCAAGGCATCTTACCACACCCAACCTCTTTGGCCTCACTCCCTCCCTGCCCCCACTTTATCTCTCGCTAAGTCCTCCAAGCACTCTGCCTCCATCGCTTGGCCTCTTTCAGCCCGACCCCGCCCTCGCTGAGTCACCTGGCAGCCTGTCAGCAGGTGTGCAGTTCTGGAACAGAGAGAAAGATTGGCCTGCACACCTGGCTGATGATCTATGGCGTCACTAGAGGGCCATTTGATTGAGATATGTGTTTTGAGAAAGCCATCTTTGGAGAATGGGAAATTAATTGCATTGCATTTTTCTAAGTTACTAAATAGGAATATGCAGTGTAAATACACAAAAGGGTTTATATTGGAAGATGAAAATGAAAACACGAGGCAGTTAAACATGAGATGAAATATATATTTTTTTTTTACCAGAAAAGATGGATGTTAGACAGAAGTTAGCCCTGATTAAAGATGAAACACTGTATGATAAATTTTCGTTGAAAAGTGCCTTGCAAAACAAGTTATAACACTTACACCTTTTCACACTTTGTCACGTCTCAACCATAGATTCCAGTGTATGTCACTGTGATTGCAATGGGAAAGACAGCAAATCCTGCCATTCAGGTAAGGCAGATGAGTGAATGTGAGCTGCTCTTATTAACCGGTCTAGATTTACTGTCAGGAGAATGACGAAGAAATTTAAGCTATTTAAACACTGGAGAGGCCAAGTTTGCGTTGTCGCCACACACATTGAGAAGGATGGCAAGGCAGATATAAAACCTCCAAATTTCACTTTGCGTGTAGTTAACCAATTCTAATCAAAGGGTGAGGAACTCTGCAGCGCTCTTCCTCTCATGGCTGGCAATGAATTGGAGGCTAAATGTGCATCTGCTCTGTCCGAGCCAAAAGAGAGTGAAGTAAGAGTGTTCATGCTGAAGCCGGGTCAATCTGTTGTTGAGTGAGTCTGCATTCAGGGAAATCCAGCTAGTTCCAAATTACATTTCCGTCACACCTTTCTCTGAATACTTTAATTCATCCTCCATTGCTGACGTCGCTTTTGTTCCAGCGCAGATTTAATCTGTGCACTCTGGAGTCAATGAGACGCTTGGTGAATGTCGAGCAGCAGCACAATGAAGTTACTCTTCAAGTCTCCCGTATCTGCGTCTTTGTCTCTGTCTCTGTGAGCTCTCCCAGCATGCTTTTCTCACGCTGTAATGTCACACCTGCGTATAAGGTGACTCCCAGGAGTCTGACGCTTCGAAGTCAGTTTTGCACTGCAGCGGTGGCCGGAAAGATACACACGCACACATTTCTTTTGCGGAACCTGTGAAGCTGTGTAACAGTGGTGCCGTACGAAACTGATGCGACGTGGCACTGAATTACAGAAACGACACAGCATCTTTATATAATTTTCTTTAGTTTGCATTGAGAAACACTGGCAATCTACTATTTTTTTTAAACATATATGTATATTTTTTTTATTATTATTTGCAATAAAAAAAGTAGTTATTGCTACTACAAGTTACCCAACTTTAAATATATATTTTGTGAATAAAATATATTGGTGTATGTGCCTACAATTAAGCTAAAGAAGCACCTAAAATAATCTCTGTCAAGTACTTCCAAATGAGTTTTGTGTCATGATCCTGACAGACCTGCATGTGTGCATTATCATCACATGAATGTCTGTATATGTTTACTGCTGTAATCGTAGCTGGAGGCCCGTCTCAAGCACTGGATGTGTTTTTAGCTGTGGGTGGAGTGTTATTGTGAGAAGCAATCAGCCCAGTTATGAGAAAAGTCCCTGTCATGCACGGTACATTGCCATTTGTCTTTCCTAAATAATTGTGCGTGGTAGGTTTTGCGTGTTAAAGGGGACGGAGAAAATGCTTCTGTGCCGTCACTGCATACCTACAAGCAGGTGTTGTCACTCTGGTGCTATTATTACCTCTGCGCACAGACCGATAATCGTGATCATTGGGAAACCGCGCTCATAACTTCCACAAAGTCTGCTTGATGAAATCAGACGGTGAATAAAGACGGCACATAGCACATCCAGTGACTCGTCAAATCATTTGCTATGTTGTTCCTGGTTTCAAGGTTGAAGCCCAATGTAGGCTGAAACAGAGGTAGGCAACGTGGAGAGTTTTTAATAAGAAGAAAAAAAACTTACAAAAGTAACAGGACGTTAAACTGTTGTGAGTGTGATACAGTCTAATGGAATAAATGATAAAAGAACCCGATGAACTAATTAGAGGAAATGTCCCACAGCTATGGCCACAAAAAAAACATGCAAACTAAGTGAGGAAGAGCGATTAACACAAAGGGAGATGAACAAAAACTCAAGGAGAACTGCAAACCAAAGGGGAAAACAATCATCAAATTTAAATCAAACTAAAATAAACTAAGAAACTAAACACAGAGGAATCAACTTCTACGGCAACACCTCTCTGACAGTAATGAACGCAAAGAATTGAACTGAATATGGCAAGGTCCAGAGAACATAGCACAAGGAATTGATCCAAAACAAAAAGATAGTCTAAAACCAAACGTGATAAAACATAAACAGTAAAGCCCTTTAAACTACTTCTAGTTCAGTAGTTCTTGGACTGGTTGTGACTTCAAAAGCACCTCTCATTTACAAATACACAGACAAGTGTTTGCACCAGAAACTTTTCTGACATGGTGTCAGGAATGGGTTGTCGAAGGAAACAGTAGCTCAGCAGGTGGATGCTGATAGAGGTCGAAACATGCAGGCAGTCGTCCTTATCTGCCTCATGGAAAAGAACAAGCTGATAAATAAGCTGAAACTCGATACCACAGTAGGACTCATAAAAAAAAAAAAGTTTGACATTTTTTATGAGTCAAACATTTTATCTCATTATTTTCATATTTAAAAGTCTGAAAAGACACAATTCATTCTTTTCAGAATGACGCTTCATCGTTGTTGATGCAACAGCCTAGTCCTTATGAGCAGATTGAAACTCAATTTTGCCCTTGTACGCTCTTTAGCTGGGATTTCAGAATCCTGAATGAAGACTTATTTTCTCACAATATACAAATGACTAACATGTTTTGACCCAGTTTAGCAGGTGGGTCACTTATGAGAATGTCTGATTAATGTTTGTTCCTGTAAGCTTCTAATTTTCCACAGAGTGAATGCTGTATTTATTTGCGATTTAAGCTGATATGACTCACCAGAAGAAATGATGCTGACAGTGTTTCAATAGATGCAACAAGAGCCTCAGCAACAATCTACTGAACAATGTGGTCCTGCAGCACCATCTACTGGACTGAGTCGGACAGTGGGATGCAAATGTATTGTCATTCCTGGAATTGCAGCAGCATAGTTTCCCACAAAGTTTTATAAACAAAACAAAGTTGGATTTGAGTAAAAAAAATATTAATAGTCAGTTAATCTGGGAATTTTGGCAAGGAGGTTCTCTCATCTCATCCTCAGTCCAAAAGAACTTGTAATCATTGTCCTGCGTCATGTGTTTTCACAGAATGACAGCAAAATAAATGAAAAAACAAAAACACAACTGAAGTAATAATAACAATAATAATAATAAAGAGTTTTCAATTTTTTTCATTACTTTTATTTTATTGTTGTTGTGTTGTTTAAAAGCACAATACAGCTATCAAATATAAATTATTTTTGACGATATTTGCTCATTATTTTTGCTTTAAATTTGTGCGCTGTGTTTCTATTTGAATAATTATCCAGATCAGTGGTGCCCAAGTCCACACAGCAAATTTGGAAGCGTGATTCAAACTCCTGGAGAGTTGAATTCAACACTTTGAAAGTGTCTACGCTGGCCCACTCTGGCTCGTGTTAAAATGACACTTTTGTAAGTGTTATTTGTGACAGAGTTGAATCAACACTCTCAGTAGGTGAAACTTAAATCATGATTTGCCTAACGCCAGTGTTGTATAGTAACGAAGTAAAAATACTTCACTACTTTACTTAAGTATATTTTGGAGTACGTCATAATTTTCTCGAGTATGAAAATGTTTGATAACTTTCACTTTTACTTCACTATATTTCCGAACTTAATTGCATACTTTTACTCTGACACATTTTCAATGTGTGGTTTAGTTACTGGTTACAAAAAAGCGAGAGAGAGCAACAGTGTTTTGACTCCACCTCCTGATTGACTGCAACACAGTCAGGCCTACTTGCCTGGGCTTGTTCATCACCACAAATAGGATGCACATGTTTCGCTTCTCCCATTAAACACCTCGTTAACAAAAATGTCTCCCTCTTCAGATGCCAAATAAGCTGCATTTCCCTCCCAATTCTTTTTTCTTTTGCATAATGACCAGTTGTGTGCACCTATAGTTTGTGAAGTAGAGTAATCGTAAACTCCTTTTTTTCTTCATGTTGGCCGCATTTTCTGAACTGACTATTTTTCTCATTTTCAGCACTGACCTTACTGAAAGGGAAAACTTAAGGCTTACAAAAACTTTGTATTTTCTGTCCTGGAGGGTTTACTAAGAAGCTGGTTGAGTTGTAAAGCAGGTTAAGTTAACCTTGTGGTTTAGGTAAAGCACCTAATTTTCTTAACTAAATGATGCCTGCAGGTTTATCTATTAGCAGGTTTCATTTTGCCTGCACTTGGTCATGTACATTATTATAAGTGTATTTGACAAGTTTACCAAAATATAAACAATAGATGCATTCAAACTGCATTCACTACATTTACTTTTTACTTATACTTTTCATTACATTACTTTAGTACTTAAGTAATTTCCATACTTAAGTACAAGACGTTTCAGATACTTTAAGACTTTAATTCAGGTAACATTTCAGTCAGTGACTTGGACTTTTACCAAAGTCATATTTTGGAGCGGTACCTATACTTTTACTTGACTCTGAGATTTCAGTACTTTATACAACACTGCCTAACACTATGAATGTGTTCATTATGAAGCACAAAAAAAATCAACGCCTTAAGTTGATTTTGCTTAAGTTCAACTCTCTGGAGTAACACCAACCCTTTAGGGAAACTAACCCTTATGTTGCTGAATTAGACTAGACATTAACACTGCACTTTTAACATACCACACCAACACTGGAACTCTAACACTTTTGAATTTGCTGTGCCGCCCTGCAACTCTTAGATTCAGTCCCACTCCACCTGAATCAAGGTGTGTTGGAGTGGGACTTCTGCTGATGGACCGAATGATGCAACGTCTCTTCCCCGCTGACAGGGCAACTCCCTTAACAGTGCCAACAGAAACTTTCAGACGGTGTTTGTTGTTGATAACCCATTTCCATGGCAAGGAAAGCGAAAATGACTCTTAAGTTTCGTTTTCCTGACTGCAGCTGATTCTGTCAGATATAAATATCGCGTCAGGCTGCAGAGCGTCATTCGGAGGAGCAGCGCTGCGTTTTCTGCGGATCTACAGGCATCAGACAATATAAAGCAAAAATGAGCAGACCGACAGGTAATACCTTTTTGTTTTTTCTCCCCCACATATATACATACAGGATTGTCCTCGTAGTTTTACTGCGACTCAGTTTAGTTTTATTTTTTTTTTAATTATTATTATTCTGCGTGGCTTTGTTTTGTTTTGGACGCTGACGTAATCATTAGACTGATCCTAATTAGTTAAAGCGAAGATCTATGTGTATGTTGAGGTCATAACAAAAAGCATAACATGTAATCAATTGAAGCGTATTGGACGCTGATTCATCATTATCATGAAGGCAGGGTTCCACTGAAAAACAAAGCTTTTTGACTTCATAAAAAAAAACATAATAGTGACTCGCATCGAGGAAAAACAAACTTTATATGATAGGTTTGCCTGTAAACATTATTATAAAGGAATATTTTGGGCGAACTGGAGTAAACAACTGGGTCAAATGCGCCCCCTTATGGTCAGATGATCACTGAATAAAAGTGCAAAATTTGCACGTATACGCCGCTGAAAAGTCAGTAGTGCAAAAATGTTAAATTGAGAACATAAATAGAATAACTATAAATCCAGAAGCAGGTTTCAGCACCCTGCACGGTTTTCTGTCAAAGCTCATAATGGAAAGTTGAGTGAAAGGAAAAAGTGCTGTAGGAAACCTGAGGAAGTCTTAAAAGGTTTCTTTCTTTATTGAGTCTGCGTATTATTACTTTTGTCAGAGAAATGAACTGTGCGTCATAATCTGTGAGCCGTGTCGCGTTTAGTTAAAAATAAAAAAACATGAGTTGCTAATTCAGAAATTAGCAACTCATGTTAATGTGAAACGTTGCAGTCTTTAAATTAAAACTTATGTCTCTAAAGGGAGACAGGTGGAGAGCCTCAGGGACTCGTATGGGTTAAACGACGATAGTAATTCAATATTGCAAGATTTGATATCAGTCTGATGTCTGGAAAATAACAGATTCAAGTTGCGAGGGTCACGCTTACAACGTTACAATTCTACCCTTGCAGGATAATTTGGGAAATAATTGACATTTTCGGTTTGTCCCAGACTAGATTTTAACTTTCTTGTTTTTTTTGTTTTTTTTTGTCTACTCAATTAGAATGGACTCCATCTTTATGGCGGGAGATATTTGATGAACTCCTTTATGATGACAATGAGCTGGACTACGGAGACGAGTGGAATCTAAACTTTAACTACAACCAAACAAATGAAATCACCAGAGAAGAGAGGAAGAGAGGCTGGAAAGTGTATTCCCATTGTACCTTTGGAAAGTACGTATTATGCTTCACTTCTGTTTTTTTATATATATATATATATATATATATATATATATATATATATATATATATATAAAATATTAATGTGCCAATCGTGGACATTTGATGTTCCTTCTAGTTTTTAGTTGCGATTACTATGCAAGTTATATGAAGAAGCATTTTATACTGGCGGGATCATTCCTTTGAAACTGTGACAGAAACTGTGGAAGTTGTTAATTTAGTACAGGATGTGATTTATCTAGAGATGTGATCCAGAAATGTACTCTCTTTCAGAGGGAATATGATGTAAAATCTTGAAGCACCATTTAAGATCTGATAAAAAAGCTTTGTTGAATATGCATCTAAAGTCTGCATCCATCATCTGGTTTTTCCCAGGTTCCAGTGCGAAGATTGTCATAAGATCTGGCCTTCGGCTCGAGTGGTGGTGCTGTTCCGCTACCGGGTGAGAAATGGCCGGGGTACGGTGATCATGCGACCTTTTGGTCAAGCTTGTCGTCGTTGCCAGGATGCGCCATTTGAACTTCCAGGTTTCGCCAGGAAAGAAGTGGAACAGGCTTTGCTCAGGCTTTTTTCCAAAATCCGTAAAAATTGCTACGGGGAAGAGGAAAGCGATGACGCTTCTTCGACATCCTCTGCTAAAGTGTGGACCAAGCCCCACGAGGCAGATCTGTGTGAGGCCTGCCGTCAGGGCATTTGCTGTCTGGACGATGAGTGAAGGAGAGACATCCCATCTTTCTCGTTTTTGGCAGACCTTATCCTTGACATTTTGAGGTTGTAAATATGTTTATGAGATGAAGTTTGACCTGATACTGGGACCAAAAATCAGCTTTTGAAAGATTGTAAACTTGTGCATTTATGGTAAAAATGTATTTTTCACCTGATTTTATAATGATCTATACCTTTTATTATTTAATGAAGGTAATCTAAATATATTTGTGCAAGTGGGATTGTATTTCTTTTTTTGTCAGATGTTCCACAAAGTTTGATCATGTTGGCAATGGAGATGTTTTAACAAAAAAGACTTGGATATTTGTCTGCTGTTAATTCCTCACATTGTAAAGAGATTTATTATATTTAGATATATTTTCTAATATCTCATTTAAGAAACCAATACTGACAGTGGTTAAGGTACACATATGTACCTTATTTCCAGTGACAATATATCCTGTTTACTATATGTTCACTTAATCTGGCACAAGCTCAGCAGAAAGAAAATACTAATAGAATCAGGATGCTTGTGTAAAAATAAAAATCTTAGCCTAACATAAACTGTAGGTGTGTGTCTGTGCGTGATTTTGTTACAGTATGTTTGCTCTTGAGTGAAGTTACTGACAGTGGGTAGAGTAGCCAGAAAGTTTTCTTAAATAAGATTGACATTACTTCAAAGTATTACTGGTGAAACTACACTGTAATACACCGAGCGTCATTCAAAATGTTATTAGAGTATTTGTAACTAGTTGCTACACCTCTCTGATGGAAAAAGCTCTATAAAAAGTCGGATATGATTTAATTTGATGAATATAAGACAATTATTATTTAAGCTTGAATTATATTCTATAATTCATCAAGAGGACACACTGATGAGACGGTTTAAAGTTATTTTGTTTTTTGTTTACTTTTTTATTGCAAGTGTTAGAAGTGATTTTATATTTAATGGATTACACTTCAGTACAGCAGATGGCGCTAATACACTGCGATTAAAATTTGCAGAAGAAGACGACTTTGCTTTCTTTACTTTGTGAAAGTTGTTACCCAACTGCTTAAATGTTTGCTATAAATGTTGTTAATCAACGCAGTAAAAACAGTTTTTGTCCTGTTCCCGTTAAAATCTCGTGTAATTTAGTCAGCGGTCTGTTTGGCTCTGTCAGTGGGCGGAGCCCCAGCGTGATACGTCAACCATTGCGTCACTTGTGTTGGGGGGCGAGAGGTGGAGGGGGTGGATCGTTGTCAGAACTGCGCGTGCGCACTGTATCCGGTCTGTTCTGTGTTAGCAACAACAAAGTGAAGCTGGAGCAGAGTCCGTGTCGCCTCTACGCTGTCAGCAGCATCTTCACTATCGTCCTCCGCCGGGGTCCGCTGGCTGAGAGGATGGTTGAGCGAAACGGCAGCCGGAAAACCGAATGACATCTGTAAGACGATGGCTGTTGACGCACGCCAGTTTCCAAACGTGTAAGTAGAAGCGGTCCAGCTGTAGTGGTGGTAGTTGGAGCTAACACAAACCGCTAACGTTTAACCGAAGAAGAAACACGGAGAGACGGCTGGCTAGCCGCGGTAACGACGCCGAGGCAGGCGGCTGGTTTTTGGGTGGTAACATTTCTCACCACAACACCATCGCTTAACAGGCGAACTGAAAACGGGGTAGCGCGAAGATGAAGCTCATAACTCGCAGCATGTACGACACCCTGCAGTTGTTTGGTTGGTGATTCATACAAACTGTCAGCGGGTTGAAACAAAGGAGCGTTTAGGGGGGAAAAAAGAGACCGAGGGGCCGCATGGACAAACACATGCAGAGAGAAGTCGGCTGTTGTTTTTGCTTGGTGCTCCATTTCATGCTGACACACTTCGGAGGATAACCACCCGAGGTCTGACCTGGATATTGGTCTGATACACAGCGACCCAGCCAATTTCGTTAAAAGTCGCTCTGTGTGTCATCACAGCTGCTGCTGTGTCCGACTCCAACAAGTTTTATGTCTGTTTGAGCAAACAGACTTTGTCCTGCAGCACTTTATACAGCAGCGGAACAATCCCTACTTGAACTAAGTTAATGTGTATCAGATGATGGGAACCATTCACGCTCCTGCAGTTGTTATTGATGTATTTATTGATTTCACTAAGAGTGAATTGCTATATTCTCCTAACTATATCTTAAAATCAAATGTTGTGTTCAATGTTGTGTTATTCTATGATTACATAAAAACCTTGGATACATGTATTATTAGTTAATAAAGGATTAATTATTTTCATACCTTTGGTGGTTTCAGGTTTTAAGGAATACCAAGGTTTTATTAAGTTACAGTTTCAGTGCTGCTATAATTGAAGTAAATATCTCTATAATGGGAAACATGAGAAATAACTGGAGTGATCAGAGTTTTCTTTGGCTGTATACAACCTGTATTTATACAGACCTCCTCCCTCACCTATTGCTGCATTTTGCTTTTCAGCTAACTGATAGAAAGGTTTTCTTTGCTTACAGAAAATACAAACTCTTGTGTTTGTAGATGTTTCCACTTGATAAAAACATAGGCAGTCTTGGAAACCAAAGTACTTATTAGTTTCACACCACTTAGGTATAGAATTACTGACACTAGCAAGCGTGCTGAATAGCATAGGTCATGTCTTTGTCGCAACTCTTAGCACTTGGGATCTATCAGGCAGCAAGTGGGCATTGTGTTCTCAAAGTTGATTTGTTAGAAACAGGAAAAAGAAATTGGCAAGCATTTGAGTGAGGTTGACAAGAGCCAAGTTGCGATGGCTGGATGAACTAGCTGGATAGTCAGCAAAAACTGTAGCACCTCTGAAGTATTCCCAGCCCGCAGTGGACATTATCTGTCATAAGTGGGTCGAGGAAGTAACATTAGCAAACTAGCAACAAAGAAACGGTGATGCTAATGCATGTCGAGGAGTAAAGGCTCCTCAACCTGTGTGGTCTCATTCAACCGTATAACCCAAATTATTTTTGTAAAAACAAGGCTGCATCTGATACATGCTGTACCTCTACATTGCAGAGGACAAATGTTGGTTTTTATGGCAGGCTGCAATCGACATGTCTGTTAAGCAGCCAGCTGCATGCCTGAGTAAATAGGCCTGACTAATTAGCCAGCTAAAACCAGCTTGATATTTCATGCACAGTGAAATGTCATGTTAATGTATCGACATTAAAAAAAAAACAGAATGTATTTCTAACATTTCTTTTATTACCTTTAACACACAGAATGTTAGATTTTGTATTAACAGTAGGAATAACTTATTTTTCTGTTTTGGGTGAAAGCAAGTGATAGCTGATATGCTCATACTTTATATACTTGCTTTGGATATTTGTAAGAGTGAGAATGTGATATAACCACCACATTCTCAAGAACATATTTCTGTTTCTGTTAATGAAAGTTACGGGTTGTGCTACTTGCGTTTTTACACCTTAAGCGTCTGTTCTTTAAATATGAGAGAACATAGTTCAGCCAACTTACCCTCAGTGTGCAGCAACACATGGAGAAAGGGCGCCGTAGGCCCACTCCACCCAGCATACAATCAAGAAAGGCTCTGGTCACTATGGCAACTTCTCTGGCATCGCCTCAAAAGAACTTTAAAGAGCAACAACCGTAACATGGAAACATTTTTGCTGTTTTGAAACCTAAACTTTGCTACTGGCAACCAACCGTCACTCTCCACAAAAGTGTTTGCATTTTATTGCTTAGTCAGATTATCATGTAAAGTTTTTCACGAGTTGGCCTTACTACTAAACTGAGTAATTGTTTTTTCTCTCTCTACCTCTGTAATCTCTTACTGTTCAATATTCAGTGTTTCAGTTGTTCTGTTGCATGAGGCCTGTGCAGCCCTGTGGAATAAATTAAACTCATTACTGTGGATTTTTCCAACATCGGTCAGACCTCCCTTCTCAACTGAAACGATGGACGTTTAGTTAACAGGAAATTAGTCCAATGTTTCAGCTCCAGCTGACCACTAAATGATCATATTTTACACCACTAGATAACTTACAGGAAGACTGCCAAGTTCAAGACATGTAATCCTTTGAATTCCAGGATTCCTTCTTGACCAGACTTCCTGTCCTTATTTAGTAAAAGAGGCGAGCAAGATATGCACAGAGGTGAAGTGAACTGGAAGTAAACTAGTGCGCACAGAAAGGAGGGACGCAGACAGACTGACCCATTAACTGTTGCTGCCCACTTCACTACTTGGTTTTACACAAAAACACAGAATCCAGAAGTGTTTTGGTGTTATTCTCAGTCTTAGCAGCTTCTGTTTGACCCTTGTGTCTCATCTGTCAGCGTACATTTTCGCTGTCCGTCAGCGCAGAGGAGGGGGGGAAAGGCACTCATCCGCGTTATTCAAATGTTCCCAAGTCCGGGCAGTCAGCGGCCAATTGTAGCCAGCCTAAAAAAGGGGGCTCTTTGTGAAGGCCAGACAGATGGCCATAGAATGAAGACTGTAATGATACCCTCAGCAGGCCAGCACGCACACAGACTCATGCACTCGTCACACACTCCGCTCATTACAGGACGTCGATGTGTGCGTTCAAGACAGGCTTAGCTGTTTGTGAGGAAAAGGGAGAGGTGGGGAGGATCAGGAAGGAAACGAAGCAGAACACGTTGATAAAGACGGTGCAACATGTGAGCAGAGAAAGATGCTGCTTGTTTGTTTTTTTTTTGTTTTTTTCCCCTGCATCGCTCCATTGTTATTGTTTTTGCAATATATTGAAAAAGTTTCTTCGGTTGCCGGGAAGAGATGGAAGGATTTGCAGTGTTGTGAAAAAGTACTTGCCCTCCTTACAGATTTTATTTCCTTTTTGCTTTTGTCACACTTAAATGTTTCGGCTCATCAAACTAATTTCCATATCAAACAAAAGATAACCTGACTGACTAAAAAGAAGCTGTCTTTTAATAACGATCTACTAAGGGAAAGAAAGCTAATGCTACCTCGCAGTGTGTGGAAACTGCAATTTCCCCCCTTACTATTGATTAGGATGACCACATTTTGTGGGTACATTCAAAGCTCTTAAGTAGATTGAATCTGGCTGAAAACATGGAGAAAGCTAAATGATCTCAAAAAGCAGTATGTGGTGCTAATTATTTCAAAAGAAATTCAAATGAGCAAAAAAGTAATTGACATTTGTTGGTGTGAAATGGTTTACAAAGTCATTCCTAAGGCTTTGGTTCTCCACCAGGTCACACTGAGCGTCATTATCCAAATATGGAGTAAATGTGGAACTGTGAGGACCCTTCCCGAGAAAGACTCATCCAGATAATCCCAAGAGAATCAAAAATATTTGAGGACTGCATGAATCAACTAAATTAGTTGAGGTCAATGTTCGTGAATCAACATTAATGTGAAAGGCAAGTATTTTTTATATTGCCAAAGTACTTTCTCGCTTTATGTCCCGAGTGACTTGATGAATGTGAAGGAATCATGGACTCACTTCTCTCAAACACAAAATCCTGTTGGAGAATGTTAGCCCATCATTTCCTGACCTTAAATTAAAGCTTCTTCTAATCATCTAGTGAGACAACGATTCAAAGTAAATCTGCATGTCTATTCTGAAGGGCTCAAAACAAACCAAATTAAGGTTTTGTACAGGTCTAGTCAAAGTCTGGCTTGAGATTCTTTGGTATGAGTTTAAGTAAGTGGATCATTTTCCAATTCTAGTGGATCATACCATCTAGTGTGGCTAAATTAAAACTCTTCTAAGAAAAAGAATTAGCCAAAATTCCTCTAAATTTATTCGGGAGATTACTTTTGACCAGGTTGGTTTGGATATCTTTTTTCTGAGCCTGCAATAAATAAAAGCATCATTTGAAAATTGCCTTTTATTCACAGAGATCATTTTTGTCTGATATTAAGAGTTATTTGTCTGGAATGTAGAACTGTTCCAAAAACATAAGAAACCTACAAGCGGGAGATACTTTTTCAGATCACTGTACCGTGTAAGCCTCCTCTGTGGGAGCAGCCACAGTTGTGATTTTTGGGTTTAGCGCCTGCGAGAGAACGTAAATCTGGCTTGGCTTGGTACTTTAGTGCTGCATGGCTTAACTCACTCTCAGGCCTTCAGTGGCTGGAAAGCGTATCAACTGTGTAAGATATGCAGCTACTTGCCCCTGGACTCACAGTGGCCAGCTGTGGTCATATCGACAGTGCTTTTCATCATCTGACTTACTGATCAATAACTTGGATATCATTAACTGACTCTTCTAGCTTGGCCTCTCTCTTATCTTCCTTCCTTTCTAGCTCCTTCTCTGTTTTCTTTTTTATCTGGTGAGATAATGTCCTCGCTGCAGAACATCAGCTGATCAATCGATGCAGTGATTGATTGAGGCTTTCTCCTTCTATCTTTCTCGCTTCATCTCTACTCCCAAACTTCCCGTCCTTTTTTTTTTTCCCCTCTCCCTCTTCTTTTCCCCGACCTTCGCAACCCATTTCTTTCCGCTTAACTCAAATCTGGTCCTCCTCTTGTGTCACGCAGTTCCCTCCATTCAATCTCCTGCCTGTCTCTCTCTTATGTGCAGGGAAGGAGGACGCAGAACCATGTTGCTTTAAATTGTGACCTGCGGTGAACGGGGGAGGCAGAACAGGAGGAGGAGGAGGAGGACTGAGGCGTAGGCAAGCATTGAGTGATCTGCCACAGCTCCCAGTTGGTGGCCCACCGCAAGCGCGACGCAATGGGCAACACGGCCACCAAGTTCCGCAAGGCGCTGGTGAGCGGCGACGAGGCGCTGGCCTGGCAGCTGTACGAGGGCAACCCTCAGTTCAGGGACAGCCTGGACCCGAACGCATCATACGGGGAGCAGTACCAGCACAACACACCTCTGCACTACGTATGCCGCCATGCCATGACGCGGCTGCTCAGGTCTGTTATTTAGATCTTTTTTTCTTTTTTTTCTTTCTTTCTTCTTTTTACATTTTTACGGCAGAGTAAAAGCCAATGAGTCATCAGTGAATTTATTGCAATGTTAGATAGAAAAGATTATCTTCCATACAGAGTTTCTAAATGACACTGCAGTCCACAAGGAAATGCATCAGCCTTGACTACAAGGGAAAATCTAATCTTATTTAGTTTGATATGAAGCTGCCAACTAAAGCCTCAAACATAATCAGTGACATCAGGGAGCACTTGTGATAAAATGTTGTTCCAGGGATAATTTGGAGTCTGAGTCTAATCTCAAAAAAAAAAAAACAGCTCTTGAAATCTCGGTGTGCTGCTAAGTTTGTTGGCAACACTGATCACTAGCAATTTCTCCCCATACCTGATAATACACTCATGGGAGAAAGTAAGTTTCCCCAACTATCAATATATTCTCCAAGTGTACCCTTTGGTTCAAAACCTTCTCTAAGAGCAAAATCTTGAAGCTGCCATTTTCAGGAGCTGTAAGTCCTTCCCAGCCTCTCCACTTTTTCTTTTTTCCAGCCACTCCGCACTACATTTTTCTAGAGTCTTTGAGATAATTATCCGGTAACTTACAGTTTCAGTCAAGCTCTCGCCATGACAAAGATGACCTCACATTCTGCTCAAAATTACAGAGTACAGGACAGCCCTGCGGTAAGCCCCAATTACTACCCCTCCACCGTCGCACTTATCAGTCGGTATGAGTTGTTCGTGCTAATATGTGGTTTTTATCTTTCCACCAAACATGGTGTACTGCTTTACAGCCGTATGTCTCCACTTTCATCTTTCCAGTGGCGGTCATTTCAAAACACTTTTGGTTCATTCAGATGTGGCTTTGGAAAGCCGAGCTGTACTGCTGCATTACCTCTAAACGAGAACAAGGTCTTCCTTAAAACATTTCAAATGAGCCGTTCATGTCCAGTAATCTTCTGGACATGAAGATTACTGGACAATGTTGTCTTTTTATTTTCTACCTAATGTTTCCTTCAAAGTGGCCAATTATATATGCAACGATACGCCTTCTGTGTGAATCTGTTAAGATTCAATTTTATGAATCTTAACAGATTCATAAAATTGAATCTGTTAAGTTGAAGTTAGTTGTCGCCCGCATGGCTTTTTGTGAACTACAAATGAGTGTTCCCATGGTTTTCTTTCAACAATAGACGCTCTTCCATAAATCTTGGCAGCTCTGGAGTAACTTGTGACGTATTAGATTGCATAATGTATCTCAGTTTTGTGGTTATCGCAGTGTCATAGTATATAATGTAGGGCTGTGTAATTTTATCGATTCTACGATATTTATCAGTATTTATTTTCCTCAGAAAGTATCAATACATCGATGCATTGAATCCTACTTTTAGTTTTATGTCAAATCCACATGAATTCAATGACAGCTATTGCACATGACATTTTTTACCCAGTTGCACATGTACATTACAAATGACATGTAATGAAACAACCAGTTACAATTAATTAATAAAATGAAATAGATCAATTACATTATCTAATATAAGGGAAGGAGACAATAAAGGTTCCTTTTCTGCATAAGCAAATACACAAAGCCAACCAATGAACATTTAAACAAAGCGCGGTATAACAGATGTATAACAAAAACATTTATTACACCAATATTACATCATCAGTTCCATTAATTCAATTCAAGTCTTTGGAAGAGTCACAAAATGTCACCAAAATCAAAGTCTAAAATCTTTCAGCAAATCTTAAAAATGTGTCGAATCATAGTGAATTGTATAATTTGATAATTTGTATAATTGATTCTACGGTGTTCCTCTGTCTTCATTATTCTGTTTGTTACATTAACAGTCACATATAAAGTTAACTTGTTCCTAAGAGATTTCTGAATGATTTGCTAAGACATTACGCTTCCCTTTTTACAGCCCATATTAGAACCTTGACCGAAGTTTTGAAACCACAGACAAAGAAGTTTCTCATGTTGAGCATCAACCAGTTCCAGAAAAATGTGTTTGAGACGAACATAAGAGGATAGATATGCTCTGCTGTGGTTTTTAAAGAAATTAGGTCATGGGCTTTGGGTTACAAACTGAAGACGGGGACAGAACCGACCTCAGAACATGCGTTCAGGGGGAAAAAAAGTTCAGTTTCTCTTTCTTTAATATAATATATTTGCCTGTTGGATACATTTTTTTATATTTTACGAGCCAACTCTTGAGAGTCCCCTCCACTTAATGAAAGTGCAACGCTGAATCTCCACAGCTCCCCTGTAAGAGTATTATTAGATTTTCATCCACTGCATTGTGCAGTTGGGAGTCTCAGTTTCTTCCCATTCGATTAAAGTAGCTGCACACAGACACAAGCGCCGGCACAGCAACAACTGGAGTGACAGCAGCATTTGTCAAGGCAGGAAACATAAAGCAGATCTGCTAAGTATTGAGCTACAATGCCAGGGTCAAAGTAAAGGAACACATGTGGAGTGAGAGCTCATTGTAACTTTTTGTGCCTCCCGTTGAGATTATTAAACTGCTGGCTGTGACCAAGACAGCTGGATCTTTCCCTCAGTTGCCTTTATCTCCTCCTTGCATTTCTTAGGCTTTCTTTCTACGATTAAAACAGGAAGCTTGTTTGAAAAGGCCAGTCAATTACCTGTGCATCTGCATGTTTGCAGGAACGTTTAGGATTTGATGAGGTTGGAGGGTGAGGGCGGGCGACGGAGAAAACCACAGTTACTTAATGTGTCTGTGTCTGAGAACATTGCACACGACAAATCAATTGGTGTGCTATTTGTGTTCCTTTCCACTAACCTATAATAGGGCAGAGAGGCGTGCTGAATGTTGAGCTCTGCTTCTGATAAGCATCGGAGGAAAAGCTCCTTTGTTCCAGCAGGCTCGCATGGATGGAGACAAGTGGAGAAATCTCAGACAAAATAAAGACTGCTATAAGAAGACATGCACGGGTTCAGTAGTTGTCCTTTTCCAGATTATTTTCAACATATCTGCTCCATGCTTATTCGTGCTCCTGCAGTCGGCCCTGTGGGTCGGCTTGACGTGTAATCCTCTGAGATGGTGAGACTGGGAGAAACAAACACAACTATTTCGGGAAAAAGGGTGCAGTTCAGGAAGTGTAACCCTTCCTCCACAAGAAGTGAGTAGGAAGTCTTAGGAAATATGTAAATAACCACCCCGACTCATTGAGAATGTTTAGCCTCTATTGTTAAGAGACAAAGTAGGAAGCATTTAGTCTCGGAGCTCAGATTTACCACTTGCCTTTCGAAGTCTAAAAGATGACCTCCGCCAGCCGCCGTCCCTGTTGCACTCGACTCCATTCAGCCTTAGCGGAGGGCTTTTGTGCGTGTAAATGTGTTGAGGTGGGGGGTATTGGTTCAGAGCTGAGAGGGAATAATTAGCGATTATTACTGTGTGAGTGAAATGGCTGTGTGCTATGATTAGAGCAAAACTGCAGGGGTTCGTGGCTGACGGGATAAGTGGGTCGAAAGGGGAAAATGCCGGGCTGCGCTTTCGGAAAACATTTAAAACTTTGAGAATGTTCAGCCCTGACACCAAGAGCCGTCCTGGGTGATCTGATTACGCCTAGGCAGCGGAAAACAGGTGTGAATGCGCTGAATGTGAATGGATGTCTGAATGCAATCTTTACTAGCAGCAAAGTCCTGGAAGTCTTCTGGTTTAAAAAAAAAACATTGTTTGGAGACTTATGGGAAAATCAAAGGACGACAAACAAGCCTCTTATTCTATGATGTTTCACGGCGTCCATGCATCAATGTCTCATGGTTGCTTTAGCAATCAGTGGCTGAACATTACTTTCTGTAATGCACTCAGTCTACGATAAGGAACTATGATTATGTGATTTCATTGAATATTACCTTTCAGTCTGAGGTCACTAAGGGTTACATTTGTTCCATCAAAGGTCATAATCACTGATTTCATAAGAGCTAACTGGCCGAAACAAGGGTCAATGAAAATATGTAATATTCTTGAATGTGATATACAGTGAAAATAAATTATATGCAAGTGATTTTACAGTCATTAATTTGCATAATTTATGTAAATAAGATTAAACTGTCAGGAGAAGTTGGCTGATCTGCAGTTCTGCAAGTACATTGGTGAGAAATGAGGGAACAAATTAACAAAGCACCGAATTCACTCTGAGTCTGAATTTTGAGATATTGTATATATTTTGGGGCTAATTGTATCATTTAAGGTATTAATAGAGGCCTTTTACTTTTATACTGTCGCAGCCTGTTTTCTTCTTTTATTAAAGTCTCATTAGAAAGACTCCGGTCTGAAATAATCAGGTTTTCTAAGGTCGTACCGTTTAGTCGAATAAAAAGCATGGTGCCAGCTAAAAGGCTCTAATCAGTAAATGGAGGTTTTGACACACAAATGGCAGAAGGAAAACTGTTTGCTAAACAGAACTGCAGCAACATCCTGACTCCTGCAACAGGCACATTCATTTAATCCCCATGTGTCAACCAGCATGACGATTATCTCCGAGATGCTGAACAGAAATGGTCAATATTGTACCATACTGCCTCTCCTACCACTTTCTGCTGTTCATCTTGAGCATCCTGACTTTTTCCACACACCTGAATTGTTCTTCCTTTTCGTCTGTTTGCGTTCTGTATTATTCTTTTGTGATTACTTCAAAACTCTATTTTATAACGTCTTTTTTCATGCACATATTTGAGTTTCACCTGCTGTTTTCTGTCTTTGCTAGGTCGTTCCTGTTCAGCAAAGAGGGAAACCCAAACAAGCGTAATGTGCACAACGAGACATGCCTCCACGTTCTGTGCCAAGGCCCGCAGATCCTGCTGCTGCCGGAGGGAGCGCTCTCTCCACGGCTTGCCCGACCGCAGAGGGACGAGCAGCGCCGCGCAGACTGCCTCCAGGTACGAACGCATCAACAACAGCATGTCCTTTACGCAAATTTAAGATGTAATAATGAGCTGTCCTCCTGAGGACAGATGATACTGAGCTGGACCGGCGCCAGACTGGAAGGAGGCCAGTACGAGAAGGCCAACGTGAACACCACTGACAACCACCACAGCACCTGCCTGCACTACGCCGCTGCTGCAGGCATGAAGAGCTGCGTGGAGGTGAGATCAACCCTGTTGAGACGGTGTATTTATATCTTTTCTCCTTTTTTCACAAGCTTTAAGCGAAAGCCACAAAGCCCAGGGTGTTTTATTTGAATTTTACATTGTGCAACTTTGGTGTGAAAGGAAATGTTTGAAAATAAAGTTTTTCAACAACTATAAACCTGGAAAGGGTGCAGAACTTCATATTATAAAAACCCAAAATGGTAATTTTGTTTACCATTTTCTTTGCCACAACCACTAGGCTTAGCAAGTTTTCTGGGGGAAACCGTGCTCCAGGTTGTCTTAACTTTGTCACCTTGCTTCCTCCGACGTGAATTCATTCTCATGCTCTTCTCCCGGCGTGCAGCTGCTGATCCAGAGCGAGGCTGATCTCTTTGTGGAGGACGAGGACAAGCTGACGCCTTGCGACCACGCCGAGCGACACCACCACACCGACTTGGCACTCAGCTTGGAGTCGCAGATGGTTTTCTCCTGCGCCTCGGCTCAGCAGTCAAATGGAGACGCACACGGTGAAAGCCGCCTGCCGCAATACAAGGAGGTGAGAACACGGTCACGAGATCTGGGGCTTTCCTGCTGGCTCAAGTTATTTTTATGCCTGTGTCGTATCTTTGAATCGTTTTTTTTTTTTGTCACATTTTGCTTCAGAGCTACACACATGGCTGAAATGATTATGTAATGACAATCAGAATGTTTCTCTTCTTGTTTTTTAGTAATGTCACCTAGCAGCATAGACTGTTTGTTTATGTTACTTTAATCGTTGCCTTTCAGATATATCTTTATTTTGTCAACAAAATAACTTGGCAAAGCTTTCTAAAGGCAAAGTTATTGTAGTTCTAGAGAAATTTTGTTTTGAGAGTAAAAAAACAAGCACAGAAAGTGATCAGTATCATAATTCTTGGACTCTCAGGCTACATGCTGTAACCAGTGAGGACACCAACGTCAAAGTAAACAAGCTGCCTAAGAACAAACTGTAGATTTGTACCTTATAGATTGCAGCTTTCACATTGTTAACGTAGATTTTTCTACTTCATCAACAGATTTGTGTCTTTGCAGCGTTTTTTTCAGCTTAGTGGTTCTTAGTGCATGCACATGCCAGACCTCTCGTCCTATTTCTCAGCCTCCTTGCATTTAGGGTTACCAGCACAGTTGTATAGCAGCAGCTGCTGCCAACAGATACCAGTTTGATCTTTATTCCTGCAGCCAAATCCATGCTAATACTTAATCTCTCCATCCCACCACTACAGTTACCCCCTCCTGCTCTTCTCCACATATCTGTTCGTTTCTCATGATCTTTTTCACTTTCCCAGTTTTATCACAGCACAGTTATTTCCTTGTTTTTGATAAAAGCTTTTTTTTTTCCCCACCTGAATGTTTCTCTATCTCTTTCCAGCCTTACGAGGGTCTGAAGATTCAGGATCTGCGCCGACTGAAGGACATGCTGATCGTAGAGACTGCGGACATGCTGCAAGCTCCACTTTTCACAGCTGAAGCCCTACTTCGAGCACATGGTGTGTTTCTGACATGGTGTGAAAACATATTTTCACATTATATTTCCATAAAGACAGTGTAAAATCTTTTTTTTTTTTTTGTTTGTCCTTCTTTCAGATTGGGACAGAGAAAAGCTTCTGGAAGCCTGGATGTCTGATGCTGAAGGCTGCTGCCAGCGCTCTGGCGTCACCATGCCTACCCCACCACCCAGCGGCTACAATGCCTGGGACACCCTGCCGTCTCCCCGCACTCCGAGGACGCCGCGCTCACCCCTAACGCTCACCCTCACCTCCCCCACCGACAGCTGCCTGACACCAGGAGAGGAAGGCCTGGCTACGGTGAGAAATAAGGAAAGAGTTCAGGAAGATGCCATGGAAACCATCCTTTGCATCCTGTTATGAAGAGTTAAATTTCTGGTTTGGTAGCAGCAGGTTAAAGACCATCCCTCCTGCCGTTCTCTTCTTTCTGTGTTTTTTTTACTTTCATAAAAACATTTAATGGAAAACTGAGCTGAATCCTGGAAGAAAGCTTGTTAGAGCCTATAAAAGACTTTAGACTGAGGCAGGGGTTCACCTTGCAGCAGGGCAGTCACCCAAAACACCCAGCCAGAGCTAAAATGCTTCTTACACCAAAGAATATTTACATCTTCAAATGAACTACTCGGCCTAAAGGTGGGAGAGGCGAAACTTAAAGGTAAATGTTCACAGATATAATTTTGCAAAGCTGGTAGAGAGTTGCCCCCAACAATTTCCAGGTCAAATTGCAACAGAATAAATGATTGACCGACGTGTCAAATCAGGGGAGCCAAGTACTCAGTTTTTTCATATTTTTGTTTATAAAACTTTCGGCGCCACTCCACGTCAGTTATTTACCATTTCACGCTGTTCCTTCGCATTTATTCCATATAAAATTCTTTGGTAACAACATAACAAAATGAAAAATGTGAATACTTTTGCAAGGCATTGCACCCAAGGGCTGTAGATCAGAGATAAAAATGGCGTTCATTAGAATCGAACAGTATTGTTTTAAGGACCGTTTTATCACATCCTGGTAGGTGAAACAGCTTATGATTGTGGCTTCTCTCTGTTTTCTCCCTGCAGTGTGGCATCTGTCTCTGCTCCATCTCGGTCTTTGAAGACCCGATTGACATGTCCTGTGGTCATGAGTTTTGCAGGTCCTGCTGGGAGGGGTAAGGCCTTTAATTCCACTGTGTACCTGTGTATGTGTTCTGACTTTTTGCCGAGTTGATTTGTTTTTTCTTGCGTTTTCTTCAGGTTTTTGAACATAAAGATTCAGGAAGGTGATGCTCACAATATCTTTTGCCCTGCCTATGAGTGTTACCAGCTGGTTCCTGTGCATGTGATAGAGAGCGTGGTGTCTAGGGAGATGGATCAGCGTTACCTGCAGTTTGATATCAAGGTAGAAACATCATGTTCAGCTTATTGGAATCGCAGAATCAAAGGAAAGATTTTCTATGTCCAGTTTGTGTTTGTTTTTTTAAAAGTGTTGTGTAACCTTGTCCTCTCTGCTTTCCAACAGTTATCTCTGTTTTTTTAACCTCTCATGCGTGCTGTATTGCAGGCCTTCGTGGAAAACAACCCATCCATCCGGTGGTGTCCCGCGGCTCGCTGTGAGCGAGCGGTGAGGCTCACCAGACCGGGCCCTGGAGACAGCGACCCCCACAGCTTCCCCCTGCTGCCATCCCCAGCTGTCGACTGTGGCAAGGGTCACCTGTTCTGCTGGTAAACACCATGATTTATTACTCTACAGGCATACACAGAGCCCACAGAATTTGCATTGACACTGTTAGCAAAGCTAAAAGCAGAAATGTTGTCCCCTCTTTCTGTTGTACTTTAAAGTAACAAGCCGCTTTTGTGCTGGTTTCTCTGTGTTCAGCTCTGTTTATAACCCTCGTGTCCGCAGGGAATGCCTTGGCGAGGCCCACGAGCCATGTGATTGTCAGATGTGGAGGAACTGGCTCCAGAAAGTCACAGAGATGAAGCCTGAGGAATGTAAGCCCAACCTCTTTTTCCAGGAACTTTCAGTCACCAGGAATCTTTTCTAGCTGAACCACAACAAGTCAATTTACTGCAGCTGTCAGATCTTTCCACCAGGAAGTCTCCAATATATCTCTTTAACAGCCTGACAGGTGTTAAGGTCTCTGACATTTGCTGACCGTTTTCCTAAATGCTGGTGCTGGACAGGAGAAATGTTGCTAACGTGATTTTGTCACAGTGGCAGGAGTGAGCGAGGCGTACGAAGATGCCGCTAACTGCCTGTGGTTGCTGACCAACTCCAAACCGTGTGCCAACTGCAAGTCGCCCATTCAGAAGAATGAGGGCTGCAACCACATGCAATGTGCCAAAGTAAGCTGCACAATCTCTGATCCGCCTTGTCATTTGTTGACACGTTTTGATTAATTGTATGATGTTTATGTGGGTTATTGACAGGATTCAATACAGAATCTGGAAAAGTCTTTTCCTGGTCACTTTAGAGATATTCTGCCATCGGGTCATAGCAAACTCTCTTAGAAGTCCAGAATGTTGTGAGTCTTTGTCTGGAGACCCTAACTCTGTATTTCTATCTAAAACTGTTGCCTTTCTCTCTTCTCTCTCCATCCAGTGTAAATATGATTTCTGCTGGATATGCCTGGAGGAGTGGAAGAAGCACAGCTCGTCCACGGGAGGCTACTATCGTTGCACTCGCTATGAGGTCATTCAGCAGCTAGAAGAGCAGTCCAAAGAGATGACTGTGGAGGTAGAAGAAAAAAAACGCTCTTTTCTTCTCAGCGTAAAACAGGGCTGTTCCTCACACAGCATGCATTCCCTTTCTCATATTTACATCCACATGCTAGCAAAACACATGTTCGTTATCTATTAATAGATTTGTTAGTCGGTAAAGCTATCATAAAAAGATTAGTTTAGGCTTCTCTCAAACCAGAATAAGAGTGCACACTGCAAAAATACAAAATTAGATCAAAGATCTATTTATTTTTGGTCCATTTTCTAGTGCAGATATCTTAGTGTAGTTGAAATAAGATGAAGCCAACTTACACGTAACCTTTCAGCAATTTATATGAGCCTGAAAAAGTACTTGTAAAGTACTTGTACTTTACAAGTACTAGTACTTTAAAGTACTAGTACTTGTAAAGTAAAGTACTCCCTCTTACTTATGCCAGCAGAGGGAGCACGGTGTGTAGATAAATCAGGAAAATGGCAAAGAAAGCCAAAGTGCCGATTCAAAGTGTGAAGTAATGTCATGCTTGCTTTTACGCTAATAAGAGTTCTTAAAGTTCCCCACGATCCAGCAACATTCAAACGATCTGAGATCCTGGCTCATGTCCAACGTTGATGGGACTTGATGTCCGAATGCCTCACATAACTTAATGTGCTATGCACCACCACACATCTTCTAATGAGACTGAGCTTATTTATTTATTTATTTATTTATTTATTTATTTATTTATTTATTTATTTATTTCCATGCTTTTCCAGGCAGAAAAGAAGCACAAAAGTTTCCAGGAGCTGGACCGTTTCATGCACTACTACACTCGCTTCAAGAACCATGAACACAGCTACAAGGTACGAAGTGCATGCTTTAACATTAGCTTCCTGAGATATGTGCTGTTCTTTTTTATGTTTATTTGCTCTCTGTGTTTTCTTTCCCTTTCTGTGGGTCAGTTGGAGCAGAAGCTGCTGAAAACGGCAAAAGAGAAGATGGAGCAGCTGAGCAGAGCCTTTATTAGCCGTGAGTCTTTGAACTTTACCTGTTTGGATCCTGCCTGTGCAGCGGAACCAGCTGGATGAATGTTCTTGTCCGGCTCCAGGTGAGGGCACTCCTCCAGACACCCGTTTTATTGAGGACGGCGTGACTGAGCTGCTGAAGACGCGCCGTGTGCTGAAGTGCTCTTACCCATACGGCTTCTTTCTGCAGCAGGGCAGCACGCAGAAGGAGATATTTGAACTCATGCAGGTACTCTTGTCCAATTTCCAAAACAGGAAACCTTTTAGAGATTTTTTTTTTTTTGTGGTTTGGAACGGGCCTTCCTCATGCTGTCCCCTTGTTTTCACCAGACGGACCTAGAGATGGTAGTGGAGGATCTGGCTCAAAAGGTCAATCGGCCGTACCTCAGGACGCCACGGCACAAAATAATCAGCGCAGCGCGGCTGGTGCAGCAGAAGCGGCAGGAGTTTCTGGCGTCTGTGGCCCGCGGCGTCGCTCCCAACGACTCTCCTGATCCGCCCCGCAGGAAGTAAGCAACAAATCTGCTTATTAACAATGTTGTTCTTGTTGCTTTAATCTGAAATTCTGCTACACAGGCCTGCCTAAATATGGATAAGGAAATTGGGAGCATGGCAAAATATTTGGAATTCTTTATTCCCTTTCTCTGTGTCTTTCTGTTCCTTCCTCCTATTCTTGCCTTTCATCTATTCTTCTGTCCTTCTCCCTTAGTTTTTGTGTCCTTCCTCCTTGTGTCCTCAATTTCTTCCCTTCTTTCATATTTGTTTTGTTCTCCCTTCCTTTTTTTTCTGGGTTATCCTTTCTTACCTGTTGTATTCCTCTGACTTTCTTAGTGGTCTTCTGTCTTTCTTCTCATTCTTGTACCCTCTCTGTCTCCATTCCTTGTTCTGTCACTCCTTTCTTATCTTCTTTGTCTTTCCCCCTTTATGTCCCACTTCCCTTGTTTTCTCATCCTTTTTCTTCCTTCTCAATGTGTGTCCTACATCACATCCTCTTCTGTCATTTCTTTCTGTTATTCATCTCTTCCTTCCTTCTTTTCTTTGCTTTCTCCTTCCTCCCCAACCTTATTTCTTGCTTTCCTTCCTTCCTTGTCTTTTTATGTCCTTCCTTAGATATTTTCCTCTGTTGTGCGTTCTCTCCCATGTGTCCTATTTCCCTTCCTTTCTTGTCCTTGTTGTGGTTTTTTTTTTTTTTTTTTTGAGGGGGGATTGTTTGTGTTTTTCTTTTCTGTGTATTTAAAGCTTGTCTCCTAGAAATGTCTGCCATAATTCATATCAACCGTTTCTATTTTGGAATGAGCCATTTAATTCTGAAACTGTGTAAAATATGTGGAAACCTTTTGGATGAATCTGTGTTGCAGTTACCCTGGAGGATCATGGGACTGGGAGTACCTGGGCTTTGCATCACCTGAGGTAGTTGCCAAAAAAATAAATAAAAAGCAGCTTTTGTCACATTTTTCATCAGCTAAGCTTCCTAAACGTATCGTTGCTGACCTGCCCTTGCATGAGGTCCTGCTACAGCATGACTGCGGCTGACACAGTCTGCTTATGTGTGTTAAGATGGGAAGCCGTCACTCTGTACTGGGAGCAGGAGATCACAGAGAGAGACAGTCGCAGGTAACGTACCATAGTTCCCTGGCACAAAGTGCAAATGCATGGCATTTGTTCCCCTGCGGCTGCACACCTGCTCATTATGAACTACCTCATGAGGCATCTGCTCGGCGTTGGTTTGTAATGGGGTAACGCGACGGCTCTTTGCAGGATTATGCTGACATCCAGTACCGGCGCAGACACAGACCACGACGCAGAGGAGACATGCTGAGTCTGCACAACCTCAGGAGCAGCAGCAACACGCCGGAGACCAGCAGGAGGAGCGATAACACAGGTCCGGCGGCAGCAGCTTTAACACACTCTCTGCCATTTTATCCACCTGAATTCTTCACAGTTAGTGAGCTTAGTACCACAAGATGTGCTTGATGGAAATTTGATGTGAAAAGTCAACACAAAGTCGTGCATAATTGTTAAGCAGGGTGAACGCTTGTAATGATCTTTTGGAGCTCTGCTCATGAATCTTCTTTGTAAAACCACTCAAGCTCAGTCAGGTTGGATGAAGAACATTTATGAACATCAGTTTTCAGGTCTAGCAACAAAATGGTAGTTGGATTTAGCTCTGGCCGTATGCTCAGGATCGTGGTAGTGCTAAGCTGAACCTTGCCCCACTCTCAAGACTTCTGCAGCCTCTTAACAGCTTTTCCTCCATGACAGTTCTGTATTTATTTTTCTGTTTGTCCTTCAATCAGCTCTACACGGCACATTGTAAATAAGAGTGCACTTTGAGGTTTATAGTTTCAAAGGGGACCTGTTATGCATAACTCACATTTTGTATATTCTTTTCTTCCGTTTGTGTTTCAACTATTTCTATAAACAGTCTTAAGTGCTTAAGAACAACCCAGACAAGTTTTTGGGGGTCTGAAAAACCAGCCGTTTCAAAGCCCTTCTGATTGTGACATTACAATCAATGGGGACCTAGCAACCCCATAGGAGCTCTGGGCATCACATAGCAACCCAAGCGGAGCACCAGCATGTTTGGTCAGCTGTTGTGGTCGTGTAGAGTTGGGGGGGACAGCAGCAGATTATTTGGATTTTAAAGTACAAAGAGATCCTAAAACAGCTCAAAGGCAGAACTGATCAGACTAAAATCTCATTACTTAACAGTGATTTGGTTCAAAAAAGCCATGAACATATTTTGTTTGGCAAAATATGTCCATCTATTCTGCTTCACAGAAGCAGAATAGATTAACTTTAATGTAAAAAGGTAAAAGAGGGATGAATATTTTTGGATACTGCACATTTTGTCACCAAAAGCTTAAATCTTGTGCAGGTTTCTCTGTTGTTTACGATAAGAGGACAGTTCTCTGATTTTGACAAATACTCATGCAACTTCTATTCTTGCCTCTATATATAACTGGTTTGTCAGTGCAGCAGACAGCCAGCAAATAGGATTTCACTTTATTGCTCTATCAATCTGGTCCGATCGAAGCACACGCGTGCCGTGATCACTCAGATCGATTTATAATCCAGTGGAGTGGATCAGGCCTTGTTTCACTGAGAGATTTTCTTCTTGTTGTTTGTTTCAGATCCAGCAGAGAGGACAGAAGGTCGCCGGAGAGCCCTGGGCTCCCTCGACGAAGACGACCCCAACATCCTCCTCGCCATCCAGCTGTCGCTCCAGGAGTCCCGGCGAGAGCAGGGCCTGGACGGCGGCGGGGAGAGGAGGCCGGGGACGGCGGGCGATCTGGCTGACGTCGCTTTACACTCCCTGAACATGGAGGACCCTCCAGGAGCCCGAGGCCCCTCCTTCCCCACTTCCCTGTTGGATCCTCCTCGGCCCCCCAACAGGACAGACTCCACCACGATGCAGCCATCCGTGCTCAGCTCCCTCCCCCTGCCGCCCCCTCCTCCCACCCTCAGCGCTGAGCTGCTGGAGCTGGGAGACAGCCTTATGAAGCTGGGGAACATCACCACTCCTTACATGGACCCGGAGCCGGCGTGCAGCCGCGGCGCGCTCGCCGCTCCTTACGGCGACTGCAGCCACAGACCGGACCAGAACACATCGACTCCACACGTCGTTCTGGATCAGATCGCCGTCGCAGACACCCATCATGACAGTAAAGAGCCGAGCTACTGCGGCTCCTATTCAGCTGAGAGTGAACACACTGCCTCCTGTGCGCTGGATTGCACTCATAACCCCCCCCATCCTGGCGCTTACAGCCGGGATCCGGATGAAGCGGAGCGCTCCTACCAGCCAGGAAGCTCCTACACCGCCGAACACCCCTCCACCTATGCTCTGGACCCGCCCCGGTCCGAGCCCCAGCCTCCTGTCCAGCTGTGCCTCCCATCGCCGGAGATGGAGCCAGAGCTGCTGCTTTCTCCTGTGATTCCACCAGGAGGCCCTTTCACCCCCAGCGACCCCCAGAGCCTGCAGGCCCTGGACCCCACAGCCAGCGCTCAGCTGCTGGACAACATCATGGCATGGTTCAACAACAACATCAACCCCCAGAACAACCCCCAGAACCTGGCTCTCATCCCATCCCCGCCCACCACGGAAACAGACTCCTCCCCCGACACGCACGCCGGCGCCGAGAAGGACGGGACCGCCGCACCGGTCTGGCAGCCCCTGGAGGGCGCGCCCGGAGCAGCAGCCAGCGGCGGCCGCGAGGCCCCGAAGAGGCCCGACTCTCTGGAGCTGGAAAACAGAGACGTCAGAGAGGAGGGTGTGAGCGCGGGGTGTGTGTCGGACCTGTCGCTGGACGAAGAGCACACACACCCGCGGTCACACGGCCAAGCTGACCCGGCGGCGGAGAGTGAAGCGGACACCGTGCTGCAGCTGGAGGGGGGCGGGTCGTCGGAGGAGTGGGAGGAGCAGGAACACTTGGTGTGACGGCGAGCAGAGAGGAAACCGATCAGAGTACTTGATGTACCATACTGTATTTAAAGATGATGTCACACACAGGTTGGACAGTTTAAGTGCTTTTTGTCTGTTGCTCCAGAAACAGACAACCAATTATTCATTACAACAACAACAAAAAAAAGTTTCAGATTACGTGAAAGAAAATCTGTTGATATCAGAACACATGAACCATGGTTTTTATTTTTATTAATACAATTATTTATCCTCCTGCTTCTCATATTTATTTCCTAAGTGTAAGGATGAAGTGTTGGTGCTGCAATCCAAACTTGCCTCATGTTTTAACACTTGACTGACTGATTGATTATAGATGATTGCTGTAAACCCGGAGCCCGATGGGTGCGCTATACAATCAGAGGGGCTTATTTCAGATTCCCGTGCCTGTTGCTGGTGCCAACACACCGATCGCTCCTGCATCACTTTTACGTTGTGCTGTTGTGTTTCTGCTGCAGGGACGTTTAAAGTCGAATCCCTCCTCACCGTGGACTGATTTGCTCAAAGGCACTTCTCAGATGAAAGATTATTTCGGCGCATCTGAAGAATAGCGGAGGTTACATATACTCATCATGGAGGCCTGGTCGTATTTATTTGGGGGTTTTAATTGATTGATTTATTTAGTTTATTTCACACTGTGGAATAGTTATGCAAGGGACAATACTGTGTATTTTCCAGCCACGTAATGCCATTTTATAACCCAGTCAAGTAATTATGTTACTTTCAGTTGTTATCAAAATGCTGCATAAATCAAACATAAAATTTAGCTTCGCAATTTGGCGCCTTTGAAATTGGGCCTCTGTCCCTTTAAGAAGCTCCAACACTTTCTGACACTCCGCCTTCATTACGTCATCACAACAATGCTCCTCCTTATGCCATTTGGGGCCGTTTTTAGGAGCGTTGGACTGAGAAGTAGTTGAATAAGTTAGAGATTTTCTCAACAGCACTCAGAGTTACACATCCAGGCTCAAATATGTTTATATACCCCAATATTTAGTTAAGCGCCCCAGGCTAAATGGTTTAGCTCGCTAAATAATTTAGTCAGCTAAGTGGTTTAGCTGGAATAATAGCAGCTTGTCGATGGTTTGAACAAGCATGCAGATAAAGTGCAGCCATCTAATCCATATGCAGCTAAATATGTGTTAATATATGTTCATATTTGAGCCGAAGGAAAGACGTCTCCACCCGGATTTTGTTTGTAAAACTGAACTTGTGGGCTGTCTTATGATTTTAAAAAATGGAAAGATTAATTATTGAATCCCCAAATTAATATGACAGTCATAGAGCATCATGGTGTGTCTCTGTAAACCTCTGATCAAAGCTGCATTTAACTCACTTTGCTCTTAATTTTTGTTTGCAAAACTCTAAAATTTGCATAATTTCAAAGTAAATCTCAGCTCAATGCATTCAAGCGAGTTATTTTGAAAGGCAAATTTCCAACGATTCAAAATGTAAAACAATATGATGTGAAAAGGTTAAAGAAGTTATTTGAGTGGAGCGTTTTTTGCCGCCATGTCATTCTGATAGGGGAATAACACGCGTTGCTTTAGCAGCTGATATCTAACTTAGTTACGCTCATTATTTTAACTTTGATGTTGAGGCTCGTGAAAAAAAAGAAAGAAAAGAAATTCACACTACAGCAAAAGTTATTAAATGCATTAATTTCTTCTGACATTTAAGAGAAAAAAAACACCTCAAGCGACTTAATTTACTATGTTCTGCTTGATTTAAGAGTTTTGCACATAATATCTGAGACAAAGTAATAGTTAATGTACTGTAAGTGACAGCAGATCATATCTACTCCACTGCTGTTGACTGGTACAGTTTGCTGTAATTGATTAGATGTGGGATGGGAATTTACTGTAATTTATCTTTTTATGAATTAAGACAGAAATTATCTTCTTTCAAGTTGAGGCCAGAGTTTTATTGGTCTGTGTGCCTTTTTTCTTGTATTTGTTGATATTTATTATAGTTTTCACTTTCTAAACCTGCAGAGCAAAGATTTTATTTAGAGAAAACGGAGGAAGCGCCGCTTTAAATACTCATTTGTCCTAAATGAGCCCCACAGTGACGTGGTTGATTTTTTTTTTTTTTTTTTTTTTTTTTAAGTGCATCCTAGGCAGTTTTTAGGAGGTTTTCACACTACAATGAGCAGCAGGTTTCTCTGAATGTTCAGTTTGCTTCATTCACTCAGGCTAGAACATTACGTCGTTTATTCCCTGCTGTAATGTTTACAGGAGATTCAAACACTGCCTGCTGTGGTGAGAGACGCTTTGGTGCTTTAGTCAAACTTTCATGGCTCAAGATCTGATGCAGCTGACGTGATGACCCCAAATGATACGGCTAACATATCGATTATCGCGATGTTAGAGGGACCGGTGCGAGCCGTGACGTTTTCAGATGACGGGTCGGTTTTCTCTTAGCGGAATCACTGAACCTGAAGTCTTCATTTTACACCAGCATAGCTGGCAGGTGGAGTAGAATGACTATCACTTTTGTTTTGTCTTTTTAGTTTTCTTTTATTATTAAAATGGGGTTGTTTGTGTTGAATAATTGTCCAGTGCCATTTGGTGCCCCTCTCACTGTATTCTCAATTTATTGCGCTGAACCAACAACTTCATAGATTAAGGGAAAAAGAAGAAAGAAACTGCACTCTTCATTGATTTTACTTGATACATTCCCGCCTGGTCTCAAGAAAGGTTTGATGTGTGGCCAAATCTACAAGTGAAAGTGTCAGTGCAGAGTTTACTCAATAAAAAGAACTGAAAAGGTGTTCCTGTGTCTTTCTGGAGTTCTCCTACTACAAGAACGTAATCGGGTCAAACAGACCTGATCTTAATTAGAAATGTGTTGAGCCAATGCCTCTGTAGAACTGGTTCTGAGATGATAGTAAATCAATTGTAGAAAATTGATTACAGTCGACTGTAATTAATTGGCCGATGTTAGATTTTACCTCCACACTTTTATTTCAACAGTTACTTAAAAACCAAGGCGTTGCACTTTTAGCTTCAGAAAAGTAAGTTAGTAAAGTGCAGCTGTCATGAAGCCACTTTTTAAAGCTACAACATGGATTTTTCAGGTCTCAGATTGGCTTCAAATCTTTGTTACTGAAAAGAGTCGTCAAGTTGGAATCTACCAAAACAAGCTTTCAAGTGCACACTTGTCCGACATCAAAAAAGGAAGTTGATCAGTTAATCACCCCTTCGTATTTTTCTGGGGGGGGGGTTTAATCCCCATTTTTATTTGCATATATCTCCACAGTAATTTGTGTCATTATATCCAATAAGATCCCAACCAAATATTCTGAACATGGTGGCTGTAATGTCATAAGATGGAAAATACTCATTGGGTATGAATGTAACTGACTTGACAAACGTCCTTTAACTAAACTGTCAGGTAATGCATTAGTTTTTAATTACCTTTACTATTTATATGTGCCTGTCATTTCCGGGATTAAATGAAAAGACCTCTTCAACAAATTGTAGTAAAAACTGTGTTCATTCTTCTGCCACTAGGAGGCAGAAGCGCAGGAGCTGCTCTTTTCACGGACGCTACTTGATGACGTCACATCCCTGAACGTTTCTCCGACACACAACGGCGGCCTGTGTTTTCAGTCGATCGCTGTAATTTTTCTCTTCAGTGGAGGATTTCTCTCTACTGGTTGCCACCACCATGAAACTAGTCAGGTAAGGGGTGACAGGGGGTCGCCGTTTAACGCGTGCGGGGATGTGAGACGAGAAAGTCGAGCCGATAGAGACGGATGGGTGAAGATTAGGAGCGAAGTGATCGCGAAGAGGCGGGAAGAGCTTCCTATTGAATGGAGGCTGAGCAGTGTTACAAATGAAGAGCTCCGTCTCAGTGTACTTTAGCATTGACCTGCTAAATAAAGTTGTGTCTTTCCATTTCCCGTGATCTGTTGCTGTTGAAAAAATACTGTAGTTTTTTCGGGGTTGTTGTTTTGTTTTGTTTATTTGTTAAAATAAATAAATTGGTAGTCGGTGTTTGTTTTGAGTTTTGTGAGGCTAAAAACTCAAACGTGCAGAAGCTAATAATGCAGGCTAACGAGCTAATGCTAGGCTCAATAACAACAGTCCAGGTAACGCAGGGGGATTTAAAAATGTATCGTTTTAATCCACCTTCAATGCTGCCCACAGGTTTTTGATGAAGCTCAGCCATGAGACTGTTACCATCGAGCTAAAAAATGGCACCCAGGTCCACGGCACCATCACAGGTAAGAGCATAGACACAACCTGTACTGTCCTCCAGTTTACTAGCAGCAGGCTGAAGCATGCAGATGTTTAAAAAACTTTAAAATATAAAGACAGAGCCCTTTCTGCAGATATAGCTAGGTTTTGTTGAATATGAAGTGTTTCAAATGCAATAACCTCTTTGAGTTAAGACACTGACCTGAGGTGGTTTCAGTTATTATTTAAAAACTCTAAATCAGTGCTTTTTCAGGCAGGTGCACAGAACCGCTTTGTTTTCCTTTCAAGTCAGATTGTTAAAAGGGGTTTTTATCCTAACTTTTCTCATTGGGAAAGTTCAACTCTTTGCGTTTCAGGTGATGAATGAGTGAGTGATGTTCTGTTTGCAGGCGTCGACGTGAGCATGAACACCCACCTGAAGGCGGTGAAGATGACCCTGAAGAACAGGGAGCCCACCCAGCTGGAGTCGCTGAGCATCCGAGGCAACAACATCCGCTACTTCATTCTGCCGGACAGCCTGCCTCTGGACACCTTGCTGGTGGACATCGAGCCCAAGATCAAATCCAAGAAGAGAGAAGCAGGTGAGGAAGTGAAATGACAAAAACAATGTCTGCTCTGAGCCTTAAAGAGTTTCTTCAGAGAAACTCTTTAAGTTTTATTGTTGCCGTTTTATGACTGTCGAGGGAAATTTAAAGACCATTGCTGCTAATTTCAAAGCAGCTCTTTCTTTCGTTTGAGTTTTTAATTTCTGGTTAGGAGAAATTTTCCTGAGGCGAGAACAAAGACAGGAATGTTTACAGTTTGTCACAAAGTTGCATTAAGCTGATGAGAGGCGGTACAACAACCCCTCAAGCAGAAAACGACGTTAGTGTGACTCAGAACAAACTTGGTAATTTGAAAAGAGAAGCTTTTAATTAGCTTTAACATTTTAAGCTGTCATTTGTATTTTAAATGCAATCAGATCAAGAAGAAAGCTTGCAATAACACTTAATTCTTCCTCCTGCTCTACTTTAACTAGATTTTTTTTTCCACATTAAATGAATTTTAAATCTATTAACCACTACATGTCTCATGTATGATATCCATGTAAAATTAAAAATACTTTTTTTTTATTATCATCAGTAGGAAGCTAAACAAATCCAGTACTTTAATTAATTGTGTGTGTGCTGCACACAGAGTTTTGTGTGGTTAGTTTTGTTCTCAGTCTTTGAATTTTCTGCATGTGAGTCGTAGTAAACAGAGTTGGGACATTTTCTGAAGTCTGCTTTGCAATTCCAAGCACCAAAAGTGCCACAAAAAAAAAGAAGAAAATAACCATTTATATGCATCATATTGTAAAATATTAAATGTGTTTAAATGGATGAATTTACAGCTGTTTAAATGTTTCAACATGCATCACTGCTTGATTCTTTTTATTGTGAAATCTTTTCCAGTCTGTCAAAAAACTTTTTGATAGATATAGTAACAAAGTATTTCATAGCTTTTGAATTGACTATCTTTTTTAAATAATTTATAAAGCAGTTATTTCATCATTTATTTCAGATTTTGCTACGTTTTGGCCCAATCTTCAATGTGTTATTGAGTTTAAAGGTTGCTATAATTATGTTCTGCTCGCTCCATTTCCTTCTGGTAATGTTTAAATGTGTTCATGCGTCTCCTCAGTGGCGGGACGCGGACGAGGCAGAGGACGTGGACGTGGCAGAGGACGGGGACGAGGGCGAGGTGGACCAAGGAGATGATTCTCTGGTCTTCCAGTTCATTCTCATCACCTCACTGTTTGTACAGGATGTTTTTTTTTTTGTTTTTTTTTTTTGTTTTTCTTCCATTCGTTTAGAGGAAACGATTTGTGAATTTCAGTGTGCTTCTCTTTCTTTTTTTTGTACATTAAGACCATAAAAAAGTCAAAAGTTTTTCTTTTTCAAAATGATGTTTAATAAAGTGTTTTTGCACTAAAGAAGAATTGGCTCCTTTTTTGGGGGGGATGCTTGCACTGACAAGAAGGGGGTCTTAATAAAATTGTAAAATTCAATGCGGTTAAGATCAGTGTCATGAAATCCTGTAGATGCAAAACCACAAAATATATTGTAAATGGAAATGTTGAAACGGTTAATTTTTTTTTTCTTTTTTCGAAACAAAAAAGAAAATGATGGCGGAGTGGCCACCATGGAGTCCTGTCAGGGTGAAGAAGTGTGGGGTGCTGTCTGGACTTTGAGCAAAAGTATGCTTTGCTCAAAGCATACTTTGAGCAAAGCATACTTTCTCTTGTCTACTTTCTCTTGTCTAAGGTTGTCCCAACCTTAGACAAGAGAAAGGCACAAATGCTCATCTGGTTAGAAGTTTACCAATTAAATTGGTTCCGTTTAAACAGAAATGTTGAAACGGCTTGCCATACCATAAAAGTCATTACTCGACGGTAACTCGGATATCCGCCTCTCTGGCTGCAATGCGCGCTCCCGACACAGGGAGAGCCGAATTCACAGGGGAACAGGATTTCATTTTTGTTATTTAATAAATTATCTTTAGAAAACGAAATTGATAGGATATAAGTTTTACTTATTTATTTATTATCATTGTTATTGTTTTTTTTGTTGTTGTTGGGGGGGGTTGTTATATGGAGCATCCCGATCCACACGGCATTCCAGTAGGTGGCGGTAATGCACATCAATAAGTTTGCCAACTACCACAAAAGAAGAAGAACAGAATTTCTCACTAATCCTTTTGCAGATTAGAAACTCGTCCAATGTGGTGTGTGTCGTATAGTTTCTATATATTTTTACTAATTGCTATATGTTTTCTAGAAATGTCAGGTACCAGCGACGGTAATTTTATGTACTTTGCATTTGGAAGCAACTTATTGAGGGAGAGACTGCAGCTAAAGAATCCGTCGGCTGCGTTCGTCTCCACAGGTCGACTAAAGGTTTGTACACTGAAATTCAAAACGTTACAGCATGAATCTTTTGCTCGACGCGGTGCATTTACGACAGACGACAATTATGTAGGATTTCATATATGATTTCTATAATAAACCATCATGCAGGTCATTTGTATCGTCCTATTTTTGGCTTGTGTCATGCTAACTGAAGTTACGGAACCTCTGTCGCAAGTTGGACGTGAACGCATTTTTTTTTTGTTTTGGCTGACATGACAGCTGGTCGTGTCTGGCTACTAGTTTTTACACTTGCTTTCCCCACTAACAACCATAACGGGACACGTTATGGCTGCGCAGAAAACTGAAACGAAGCGCTGCTCTTCTTCTGCGTTTCATGAAAGTAACTGAAGTCAGTAGTCGAATCGGAACCGGAGCTGAAGTCTGTTTCCGGTTGAAGCTCGGCTAAAGGGCTATTCCACCTAATTTCTCATTACGTTCAGCACCTTTGATTAGAATTAGACTTTATATTATGTCTCTATTTCGCACAACGAAATTAAAGATCCACATAAAAATGTTCGAGTGGAACAGCTGGAGCAGCTCTAGTGTGCTCCAGTTGCATAAAAAATTGATTTTATTGAAGTTTCACAAATCACACAATTGTTTTTAAATATTCTGCTTTAGATGAGAATGATCTCGTCCACGTTTGAAGACTCAAGGTGTTGTCGGTGTTTAACTGGAGTAGATAAAAGATGCCGGAAGCAGTGGGAAAATGAGGTGGGATCTCCCTTTCGCCATTTCCGGAATCGGGAACCAACTTCCGTTTCGTATCAAATCTGGACTTGGCACTTAATTAAAGGCTTATTTCGCAGCATTTTTGACTCTAAACTGCATTGGTCAAATGTTTTATTTCACTTGATCATTTCAAATTGGAATGGTAGAACATAACTGAGATTTTTGTATAAATCACTCATTGGATAAAATTCTGATTTGAATTAAAAAAGAAAAATTATTCAATAAAAATTTATTTTCTTGACTAAAAACTATCTTACTCCAGGTCCTGCTTGAAAATTACATTACCCAGAGAGCTCAAATCTGAACAGAAGTATTTAACTCTAATCACAGATTGCATAAAACATATTTTGTGCTTTGTAAAGCCTTCATTAATTTCCAAAAACTCAACAAAATAACTATTTTAAAGGTTTTCTTTTTTTTTTTTAACTTTCTACATTCTAGTATAAATCCCAGGTCGGGATTCAAATTCGAATTCCTGTCAGTCAGGGGAGACCAGTACAAAAATAATTACATACAGTACTTTAGAAAACGGTTTTTAATTTTTGAAAAGCCAATCCAGATTTAATGTAAATTTAGCATCTTGTGGTTATGTGTTTTCACAGGACTATAAGCTGAACTTTGGCTTGTGGGAGGAAAATGCGGAAAACTCGTGGCACGGCGGAGTGGCCACCATCGAGTCCTGTCAGGGCGAAGAGGTGTGGGGTGTCGTCTGGACTTTGAGCAACGAAAACCTCCCAACCTTAGACAAGTGAGAGGCACAAATGCACATCTAGTTAAAAGTTTATCAATTAAAGTTGGTTCAGTTTAAACAAAAATGTGTTTGTTTTTTTTCTATTCATGCGCCTGTGAAGTCAGGAAGGTGTGAGCCGTGGAATGTACTCCCCGCTGGAGGTCTCGGTTGAGACTGATGAGGGTGTGATGCAATGCAGGACGTACCAGATGAACAATTTTCACGCCAGCCCTCCGTCGCCACAGTACAAACAGGTGTCCTGAGAAGTTAAACTTCTTTTTGGTTTTTATTTAATCGAGAGGTTTCAAGTGAGAAACGCCTAAAAACTTTCCCGGGAAAAAAATCTAATTGAATATTTTTGATTTAAGTCTTTAATAGCAATGATGATGTCAGAATCTTATTCTGGCCTGTGTGCTCGCATATTTTTAAGGCAACTGTTTTGTACATAAATACGTAGAATATTGCAAAATATAATCAGCAAAACCTACAAGTTTGGAGGGATTTTTGAAAATCTGCACTATGTCAAAACCGTGAAAATACGTTGTTCTTTTGAGAAATCGTCCTGAAAGCTGTGATTATTCCTTCATTATTTTCAAGTTTCTCGTTTTGGTTTTTGCGTAAACATTGTTTGTTTCTCCACATTGAAGGTGGTGTGCCAGGGGGCGGAACAGAACGGGCTTCCAAGGAAATACCTGGAGAGGCTGGAGGCCATTCAGACCAACAACTACTCCGGCCCCTCAGTCCTGGATCAAATTAGAGTCGTTACGCAGCCACCTGGCATTAAGTGAACAAAAACACATTCATGAAATTTGTTTTTACAACATTTAAGCCTCATCAACTATTTAGGCTTTCAACTGGCTACTGTATTCTTCTTATTGTGTTAATTGTAATCGTTACATCCATGATGTTTTACTGTTAAAATAATAATCCAGAATATATTTAACTCTTGCTGTCTCATATTATAATCATACAGCCTGATGAATAGAAACATTAAACGTATATAATTGCCAATATCACATGACTAGATGTCTTCTGAAAATACCCTTAACATGAACATATTTTATTAAATAAACAAAAGTGAATCATTTGTTTAAAAAGAAACCACTTTATTTTTTTTTTCTTCCTTTTTGTTTTTTTACACCACAGTGGCCTTGGACAGAATGTTTTACTTTTATATCCAACCCAACATTTTTCATACTCTAGTAGTTATAGAAAATACTAATACAAAAAGAAGCAGCCAGGAAAACAAAACAAGACCAATGCACAGGATTAGTCAGCAATGTGTGAGTTTAGTTTAATCTTCGCTCAAGTCTATGCAGACGTGTGGATCTCACAATGGCACAAATAAAGTTATTCTGACAGAAAACGAGAATTCAAATTAAGGCTGAAAAAAAAAAAAAAACAGTTAACTGTAAAATTTGGAGGGAAGATTCTGAGGAGAATTTGGTCTGTGAAAAATGGTGAAAAATACAAAAGCAGCAGTGGTCACACAACAGAAAAAAGGTCAAACCCATAAGGCAAGGTCTAATATAATAAAAAAATATAAACTGAACCAAAGTAAATTATTTGAGTGAGTGGTCTTAAATAAAGGGTATAAAAGGCAGCTGAGAACTTGGGTTTGTGGTAAAAGGTGAATCCAGGGAGATGTTGTTCATTATCTCAGTATTACTGTGTTTTTGAAAAGCCTCACTTCATCCGAGTGGAAATCAGAAGGAGGAGCACTGATGACATACTGAGGTGGACCAAAGCACTATTAGTGAGGGCTACATCAACAAACCGCCCTGTTTCAGGATAACTCGGATATTATGAAATGAGACTATGACTCAACAGAAAAGTCATTGGAAATTAGCAGTTTCTGTTTTGAATGTTACTTGATTTGCTTATTTTTGGTCCGTATCTCAAATATCTCGGCTCATTCCATCGGCTCCTGCTCTGCGTCGCCTACATCCATCGGTTCTAGTTCCTCCTCTGCGTCCTTCGCCCTTTCTACAGTCGTCGTCGGTTCCTGCTCCGCCGATTCTTCAGTCGTTTCCGGTTCTTCAGATTCCTCCTCCTCTTCCTCCTCCGACTCCACAATGTCGCCCGGCGCCTCTGGCTCTGGGATCAGTAGCTTGTGCTTCACTTTACTCAGCTCGCTCATGTTAAAGCCGAGTAAGATGGCGGCCGTGTTCCTCTTGAGGCTTTTCATGCACTTGCTGCGCTTCTTGCTGAAGTGGCCTGCCAGCTCTGCTTTGGTTATAGACAGCCTTCTGCACAACTCCTCTGTCTCCGGTTTGGTGGCGTAGGGGTTCATGTTGAAATACTTTGAGATAAACTCTCTGCGTTCGTCGCTGCACCGTCGCTCCACAGCGGTTGGCTCCAACACTAGCTTGACCGTTGGGTCGCTCGGGATCTCTGGCTCTGGTGGGGATTCCTGCTTCTCCTGCAACTCCTTGTCCCGCTGCCGCTTCTCCTGCTCTTTCCTCTTGCGCATGGCGGCCTTTTCTTCTCGCTCTCGCCTGTTGGCCTCCATGGCCTCCTTCAAAGCTGCCTCAAGCCTCCTCTTCAGCTGCCGCTCTGCCTCGGTTTCTGGGGGATCCGCAGGGGCTGGAGCTCGGATCACGCGAGCTGGGGCTATGGCCCGTGTCATTGTCATTCCCTGCGGCACTTGGAGGAAGAAAAGTCCCGACTGCTGACTGACCTGCGGAGCTGGTTTTAGTTGCGGTTGATGCTGCAGCACAGCTGTGGGAGCCGTGGGCTTAGGAATCGGTGGAGGTGGCGGCAGTGGAAGTGGTTTCGGAGAACAGCGACACCGCTGGATATGGAGCATGACAGCCTGCTGAGTGACTTTTCCTGTGTACACCCCGTTGCAGTATATGCACTTGAACGCCTCAGTTTTCAAGATGGCATGAATGGTTGGCGCCACAAAGTGCTTCTGTTTCAAGTGCAGGACATGATCAGACTGATTCTGAAACCTCTCGTTGCAGAAGGGACAGTAGGCGCTATGAATTTTCATGGGAACAGGGCAAACGTCTTGTGGGGTGCTGGCCTGCAACTTGAAGTAAATGAGGTCGAGAGAACTTGTGACTAGGGCGAGGTTGACCTCCGCTTCTCCCAAGATGTCCTTTGGTGCGGTGGTGTTCACGTCGAAATGAGGGAAGATAATGGCACCGTTACCTTTGGAGTAGATTCTGTACTTCTGCCTAAGAAAGTCACAATACACCTTGCTGGCTGGATTGTGCAGCTTTACATGGTCTACAAGCTGTTTGACTGAAAAGAACAAAGCTGAGCAGTACAAACAATTGAGCCCATGCAGCAAGTGTTGGAAGACGACCCGCTCTGTTAGCAAAATTTTGCATGTGAGACATTTGACGGTCTTGTCGGGCATTTTCTTCAGGAATGCTGCTCGGGCGGCAACACTTTCTGACTTGGAAGTGGTAGATTTGGTCTGGTGGGCGGCCTCCATGTGCATATCGAAGACGTTTGAAGGGAAAAGTTCATTGCAGAGGGGGCAGGTGATCCACCTCTTGGTCTGTGGCGTGGAGTTACTCAATTGCTCAACAGGCTTGAGAGGCGTGGATGTTTTCTGAGAGACGAGCGGAGCGAACGTGTACGTGGGCATGCCGTTCACCCTGTTGCCGGTGGGGATAAGGTGACTCAGCAGGGACTGTGAAGTGAGCATGGTTCCTTGTAGGGGAGTGTGGTTTGCTTGTGAAGTTTGTGCAGCCACAATAGGCTTAGGAGCAACTCCAGCAGCCAGATTGGTTTGAGGTCCTGGTGGAAGAACCACTTGCTGCCCTTGCGGTTGAGGCTGTTGTGGTTGAGCTATAGGAGAGGGTAAGGTTACGGGTGTCTGCTTCAGAGACACATTGGACACTGTGGGAAGCTGGACGACGGACGACCCTTGGGGCAGAGCGCTACGGAGGGCTATCGTCGCACCAGGCTGGAGCAAACCTTTAGCCTCTGCGCTAGCAAGCTGCACTAGCGCCGATGCTTGTGGAGGGAGAAAAGCTTGGTTGGTACCAGGGGTGCAGATCAGAGTTGCACTGTTCGTGTTGCCTTGCAGCTGCTGCACTGCCACAACAGTCCCAGCAGGTTGGCCATTACTGGGCAAAACCAGCTGGTTACTGGGAAATATCTGAGGCGCCTGTGGTTTGGGAGCAATATTTGGGAATGTGACCAACAATCCATTTCCATTAGAAGTTGGTTTAACAGTGTAGTTCTTGTTTTCCGTAATGACACTCTGCACCTGTATGGTGACTGTATAGTGTGCTGGTTCCACCAGCATATGGTGTAACATTTGGTCTAGAGTTCCAGTGTTTACCTTGCACACCTTGCAGCAGTAGATCTTTACTGCTGTTGTCCCCTGCTGGTGCAATCTGTAACCAATGTATTGATCTGCCAGGTGATCCAGGTGCTTGAGAATGATGTGCTTCTTTATCGCGAAGATGGAGGAGGTCGGGAATCCACACCTTCGACATTGATACCTCTCAGCGGAGCGATGGGTGAACCCACTCTCCTTCTGCGGCTGTATGTTTGGGACGGGCAGTTTGGCGTGGAAGAAGAGCATGTGCTTCTTGACGATCTTGGGGTGAGCGATAAAGAGGCATTGAGAGCAGGGTGCCAGTGTGCAGTACGACTGGACGTATGCGTGGCAGCGAGAGACGTGGCTTCTGAAGTTGTAGAGGTTTTGTGATGAGTACTTGCAGAGGGTGCAGCACAGAGATCGAGACCGATACGGCCACTGCGTAGAAGGGGAAACACATGAAAATCAGGCAAATATTTACAACAATTTTCTTCCAACTGCTAAATGTGTCAAATTGGCAGACCTAAAAGATCCTCATATTCTGATTTGTATGCATTTGAGCAGACAAGGAGGATAAAGTAAAGTGTTATTGTTTGAATAAGAAGAAGGCTGTTTGTTTCCTGTTATAACCAAGTATATTTGAAAGTTGGAAGGATAAAATTTGCTGAAATGAACCTCAATAGAATAACTGAAATAACTTTGATGACATCCTAATATGACAAGTTTCAAGTACGATTAAAATCCGTTTTGAACAAAGCAATTAGGTCATTTTTGATTTTAGTTTTAGATTTGTACTTCATACTTTTTTTTTTTTTATTACTCAAAGTAATCATGCTTCAAGAATCTCAGTCTTGCATGAAAACTGTTTTGCAGAAGCAGCATACATTTTGTTGTTTCATCAAGACATAGCTTGTCTTGATGACAGAGAAGTGATACGCGACAAAAACATTTAGGAGAAAAAATGTCAAATAAAAATAAAGCGGTATAGTAAAAAAAAGATTTCATTATTCTGGATTTTGAAGAAAGTCGTGGATGCAAAGGGAAAACATGAAGTTCACCTTCTTCTGCTGTCGGACACTGAATCCCTCTGTGATATCAACCCATTCTGTTTCCTGAAAGGCTTCTTCCTCCTCTTCTTCTTCGTCTGGATTTTTCTCATCTGGATTTTTTTCATTCAGATCCTGCACACAACAAACAAAATCATAATAGAAAACGTCCCTTCAGAGAATGTTTAAAACTACATCCGTTTCACCCTGAAGATCATAACCTCAATCTCTGTTGAGCCAAATCTACAAAATAAGACGGTTGTTTTCCTAGTTAGATCAGCTGTTCTGGCTTCTCCCGGTGGCACCTGGTAAGTCAAGATAAGTTGTTGCACTGATGAAATAATTCAGTTCCTGCAGAATTATTATTTTTTCCATTACAAAACGAAAAAAATGTGTTCACATCTTTCAAAAGGACAATTTGGAGTCAGTGTGACATTAGTATTAACAAGACAGTCTGCAAAGCAAAGAAATCGGGACTGTGTATAGAACTACTCAGTTTGATTTCTTTCCTCTTTCCTTGGTTTCATAATCCAACCTCCATAGCAACAGCTCATCTGAGTGGTGATGGTATTTTTCCTCATTTTTTTAATTTGGCTGTTCTTGAAGCATTCGTGACAAAAGGTAAATTATACTGGACGCAGGTGGCTAACATGGCAAAAACAGATGTTAACATGTTGCTCGGCACAAACGCCTTGCCAATGTTTTACTGATAGTTATTACATACTGCCCAACCCTAATAATGAATGACCCAATTTCATCAAACTGCATAGAAATCAAGTCATTGAAAATGAAAAAAAAAAAAAAAAAAAAACCATTTAATTATAAATGATGCTGCAACTTATCAATAATAGACACTGTGTAGACCTAAATGAAATTAGAACATTTTCCTTTGTGTATGACCAGACTAATCTAAAGTGTATGGCTTTGTCTAAAAAGTATTTGCCTCCTTATAGTACTTCTTTTTTCTGGTTTTGCTTGTTTTTTGGTCACACTTCAATGTAATTTTTTTTCTGGGCATATTCAGGTCTGATTACAGATGTCCTGATCTAAAATAAAAAAAAAATAAAAAATAGAATCAGAAGAGAAGCTGCAGGCATCCATCACTTATATCTAAAGTTTTTGCACTCTGGAGAACCACGGCGAGAATCTTTATCTACAAATAAAGAAAAAGCACGACTGAATCTTCACTGGTTCTGCAACCCAACCAAAATTACTTAGAGTATATAAAAAATGTATGCAAGTACTCGTAAAGAACAGCCAAATCATCAATATCCCTTCAGGTCTCACTTCCTGAGTTAATTGCAGGGTTCATGATACAACAATAGGAAAAAATAGGTAATTAGTAATAAGAGCGCTTCTCAGCTTGGAAAAAATAAAAGCCAAGCCAATACAGTTCACTTTTCACCCACACCGGAACGCCCACGTGCCGTTTTTCCATTGTATGTTATGGGGTGAGCGGTAAGGCTTTAAACTCTGCTTTTGTGCGGCAGCCTAGAGCGCCCCCTTCTGATTGACACCACATTCGACCAATAATGTTATGAAATGGCTTTTTCCAAGCCAATAATATCCAGAGAGCGACTTCAGTTCATTTTGACATGCCTGTATTCTTTCTGGAACATTTCTGACGGCTCAACTCGGAAACTAAATCTAAAGCCAGCGATATGTAGCCAATACATAACCTGTCATAAGGTCATAAGGCATGTTTTGACATGAATCCACCAGCTGCATGCGTAACCATGCGTAATGTGTGCGCCTTCGCTGCGTCAAAGTCAGGCTGTGTGCGCCCTCATGCCTAACGGTGTTTACAGGACTTTTCCTCACCAACGCAGAGCCACGTTGTCAGAACAAGTAAAAACTGGATGCATTTCTCCAGCAGAACTTCACAACTCACGGGAGTGGATGAATATGGCTTTAAGACTGCTGACAAGTTTTGGATTTGAGAAAAATGGAAACTTGTAGTCGTCCGGCTGCTACAGTCAGAGCGGGGGGACGGGGGAGACGGGAGGACGCGGACGGATGGGGGCGGGGACGGACAGCGCATTACAAGAAGGGGGGGATTTAATATGTCCCTCCTTTAAACATAATCAGATCCTACTAAATATTCAAAACTCAACAGCAGAAAGCCTGTTCTCACAGCTCAGATGCTGGTTTCTTAAATGAAAAGAAGTTGTACAGTTTCAATGATGTCAATCAGAAGTTTAATATTAATATATATATATGTATAAAAAACACAAATTTCAAGAATGTAGAAAAGATGTTAAAATAATTTACAACTGTTGACTCTCAAAGGATGATTTCAAGATAATTCTGTTTGGATGAATTGAAAACAATCTCAAAAAAGAAATTAAATTTTCTTTGAATAATTTGCACGGTTAGTAGCATGCGCTTTGTAACGTCAGACGCAGTGAGTAGCTACAAGTTATGCAGGAAGCAGATGAGGGTCATCCAATCAGCTCGATAAAAACTGCATCACAATTAGAAATGACATTTATAGCCTCCTGATGTATAAAACTTTTTGTGAGTTATTGAACAATAAAAATGAAACATACCTTCAGCCAGTTCTGACAGTCTTCGAGGCCTATCTCACTTAGGATGTTTTTCACTGCTTTACGGGCCTTTCGAATCTTTTCTACACTTCCTACGGGAAGTTGATACATGATTTACCGCAAACCTTAAAGGAAAACAAAAACAGAAAACCGTGGCACAATTAGACAATGTAAAACAAGTTAAAACACCCAGATTGGGAGGCCTGATTTTGTGCACATGCAGACCAGTGGTGAGGGATACATATGATTTGATTAGAAAGGAGTTGGCATCGCCAAAGTAGTCATAAAGTAGGGTATAAATTGTGGCCTCATTTGTGGTGGTGCAGGGAATGAACATCTGAAAGAAGGTAATCACACATTAATCCTAAATTGACTGAATTTGGGATTAATGTGTTCTAGTCAGAATGCCCATTTGAAGCACAATATATTAACCACATTCACCAACTTGGGGTTAAGTGTCTTGGCCACACATGTAGCAGGAGGAGGCTGCAATCAAACCTAACATTTTTGGATAGAAAGGCAACTACTTCTACGATTATTTGGCACAGTTACAACAGTGTAGAGTCAGTAGACATTCATGTAGAAGTGAAGGCAGCAATCAAACTAGGGCGCTTTTCAAAACAACCGTGCCAAGCCCACTTCCACCAAACGGTCTTGGTACCGCTTTATTTAGTGACAAGTTTTGGTTTGCTTAAGCAAACAAGTTTTGGTTTGGTTAGGAGTTTTCCGAACCACCCAAAAAAACTCACCAGTTAAACTAATCAGTTCCTTTTGACTTTGGTCCAACTCATTTGGACCAAAGTGAACAAGTTGTACATGTGAAAAACGCCCAAAGTGGTCACAATGCACAAATGCAGTGTGACCACTGCATTTGTGAGGCGCAACCTCTACAACAAAGAGAGAAATGACACAATGCATGTGTGTGCAAACTGACTCCAGCATTTCACCCCTGCCATGTTCACACCCCAGATAGCAACAAATGTACGATTCAACCACACAGTTCCACCTCACGCAGACATGAAGTGTGATTTCTATTTGACTATTTAAAGTTCTGTTTAAGGAGTCTAATGTGATGACATGCCCTACAAAATTCACTTCACTCTTTATGTCAACAATTAAACCCTCTGGTACCATTTTAGTTGTACCAGTTTATTGCTCAACAAACTATTTACAGACCTATTCATTTATCTACATGCATAACCAGACCATCCCTTATAGCTGCTTTCCTTTTGTAAAGTAAATTTGATAACATCTCACTAATTCATCTTAAAAACGCTATAGAGTAATTGGACACAGCAGTATATTTCAGATGTTTATTGTTAGGACTCCTTAATTTATTAGGCTAGTTTGCAGTTGTGGTTCTGGGTTCAGTTGTTTTAGGTTTTATTTCATAAAAAGGAAAGAGTTGGACTAGTATGATTCTTCAGCAATGACCTTTGGTGTTCCACATGTAGGATGTCTGACTGTATGAATTATATAATTACATTTTCTTCAAAAAAAAATTGCAAAAGGTTATGGCTATCACTAGAAAGTTTTCTATTGTCGTTTTCTCTGTACTTGGCAACTTATCCAAGTTGCCAAGTACAGAATACCCTCTTCAAAGCCACAGACTCTCTTTTTTTTTTTTTTTTTTTTTTTTTTTTTTACAGGTTGCCTTTGAACAACTGGTTTGCACACCAAGTAAAGAAAAACACGTTTATGATTTGACTTGCCAAGAGAATGTCGTTGAAGATGTATGCATACAAGACGTGCATAAAACAAATTCAGCATTTACTTTCTCTCGTTCTGGAAAGCTGGTCAAATATTTGAAGCGTAGTGGACAGTTACATTGGGATAATTAGCCTGATGACGCTATGTGTTGTGTCGGGAACAAGATACTGCAAAGTTTACATGGTTGTCAAAATAAAACTCGCAAAACCTTCTTGGTAAATAATATGGATCAAAACCTAATAGTTTCACAGTAACACGTCCTGGATTATTCCATCTACAGTTTAACAGCACTGCTGCTCCACGTCTTTTACTCTTGCTACTCCTCTTAAAATCGCAGTCTGCTCTTACAGTTCGAAAGCCGGGCACAGACGCAGAATCGGGGATTTGATCCTGCAGCCGCATCTCAGTGAAACCCACAGAAAAATACTGAATTCTCAAAACTCAGCCTGGATGCTTGGAAGTGCTTGAAGTTCATCAAATTTGTTGTTTGCCAAAGATCTCACCCAGGACCATTATTATAGAAGGAGAACTTCCTCATTCTCTCTTTCTAATTCACTTCATTTGAGATGTTAATCAGCTGCTCTAGGTGGTCAACAACAAAACCCCTACATTGTTTCTATGGTTACCCATCGTAAAAACCTACGGATCCACAATATAGCGGGATCAACATCCGTAAAAGCCGACGTCAAGTGATTTCTCAACATATTGGCATCAGTCCGTGAAGTAAAGCTGAGTTTAACTGACGTTTATTTCCATCTTGTTGCCTTTTGTGAATGTGTTTCAGGTGGGGGAGGGGAAGGTGTTGGCCATGTGGTATTTGTTCAGTCATGTGACGGAGACAGTGATGCAGCAAAGGATTGTGGGTTGTTCAACTGACAAAGAGAATCAATGTAGAGGTGTAGCCATTTTTACGTAGGTTCAAGAATGTAGAGGAATAAATATGCATATATTATAGGTAAATATCAGTTATTGACCAGAACAGCAGCATTAATATTGGATATCAAAACTAGACCACATTTCTAAATTGGTGCAACGCTAATAAAAACTGGCCAAAAGTAAATTGCCCAGCACCCGAAACCAGATGGAATAATAATAACAATGTATTAATAGCTGGTCTTATAATAATATTCAAGATTTCTGAGAAACTGAATTTAGATTTCTTTATGATGCAAGCCACACTCTTACTTTTAAAAAGTATTTTTAACTTACTGAGATTCAAATGCACGATATGGAACTAAAATTAGCACTCAGATTTGGGGAATTTTGCTTTGAAAACATATTTAAGCAGCCTATGTGAAAAAAATAAATAAATCAGGGTGCCGTCCATTTAAACCTAATTAATTTTAATATTTCCCACAATTAAAATATCCTACTGCATCATTATTAAGTCTTTATTTATTTAATCACGAAGATTAAATAAATAAATAACATGTGAAAAGGTAAATGAAAATGTGCCTTTTATGGTTGGTCACATTTCTGTTACGATATAGAACAGTTATATGAGATAATGTGTTGTACTCTCAATTGAAAGCTGAAATAGCTTTTTTTTTTTTTGTATGCCAAATAATAAAGACCTGTCCACTGGATTGGAACAGCTTTGTCTGACACATGCAGCAATAACGACAGCATATTTTTTATTTTGAGGGATCCCTGCATTGTTGCATCTCTGGTGTGGTCCAGCTGGATGTTATGTTTACCGAATTTGTACATATGTGTGTATGTGTACCAAGATACCTTGAATCATTCCACCAGGCACTGGTGTGACTTCTACTGATTTAATTATGTAAAAAAGCATATTTGGATTTTTATAAACTAATATATTTTGTGTTGAAATGGGTTCAAAGCGACATCAGAATTACCTGAACACATTTCAGTGTACATTTTGGCGTCTCCCACACAAGCACGGTTTTAAAGGCTCGTATCACTGGGATGGATCTCGTCATCCTATCCCCATCTCTTTGTGTGTCCCACCTGGGCACTCTACTTCTCATTTTGTTGTGTCACACTTAATGAATCATTGTGGTGCCAGGATTTTGCCAATTGCAAGACAAACAAAATAAATAGATGTTTTTGCACTTTAAAATGTTGCTTTGAATGGAATAGTGTGGTGCAGTATGCAAATCTGTAAAAAAAAAATGCAAATGCAGAAATGTATATAAAATATATCAAATTCCTCAAAGTAGCATTTAAAAAGTTATATCTAAATCACAAATACAATAATAATAAGGTAGTTAAACTATTGCACAAAGATTTATTTGGGTTTTTTTTTTTTTAAAGCACGTCATGGTTAATATGATTAAAAACCATAATCACCGTGCAACAGCTGGTTTGTTAGTATCTGCACACACCTAAAATAGTTTTTGTTTTTTTTGCTATTCACGGCTACCTAAATCCAATCCCTTCCCCTCTGCAGACGTTCAGTCTGTCTATCAGCCACACTGGAGTCAGGAACCAGAGGCTGGCAGTGGCAGCATGCTGACAGACAGCACGCCAGGTCACAGAGCGACTCCCAGCGCATCTTCCCACTCCCGCGACACGCAGCACTCCCCTCGCACACATTTACCTCGGTGATATTTTCGGCGCAGATTAACGTTAGTCGTCGCTGCGTCTCCTCTGGCGGAGCCACGGTGCTCCACTTCCACCGGCCCGTAGATGTGTGTCGGTGAACCGCGTCTGCTCCCCGGCGCTGCTCGCCCCCGCGCTCACCGGAGCAGCATCTCCTCCCCACGCGCGCCGCGCGGAGGGGCTAAAGTTGAACGTGAACGGCGATTACGGCGCAAGGAATCCGAGGATAAGTTATTTTTGGTCTAGCTTTTGTCCCCTTTCTTCCTCCTGTTGAGGAAAAAAAAATGGCGCTCAAGTTCAGGATCTGACGTAGCGGCTTCATTTGCATACAGCACAGCCTGACCAATGGGAGACTTTCCATTCTGCTAAACTGTATAACTTTTTACTCTGCCGCCTTTGCAGCCAGCATGGCCCCGACCTGTGCACATGGTGTGTTTCATAGTCTAGTTTCAGGTTTTGATGTCACATTAGACCTGCAGAGTGGACTTTATCATCCTATGAGAAATAGCTAGCTAGGGGGCGTGGCCACCTGCACCCTCACTGAGAGTCACGTGGTACAGGACCACCAGTTAGCCAATAGGTTGTCGAGAAAATGAGCTAAATGGGCGGTCCTTTGCCTGTGACGTCATATCATGCAACTTTTTGTGGCCAATCACATTGGACCATCCATTTTACCAAGAGACTCATAAGTTACAGGGGTTTTGGCTAGCATTGCACAAAGTATGAAAACTGCCATTTTCAAAAATGGTGCTATTTTTCTGTCAGCTGCGATTTAGTTCTCATGCACTGCTGTACGGCTTCGTTAAAGACGATGCGATTATTTTTTCACTTGAACAAGTTAAATTTTGACGTCAGTTCCTAAAAATCTTATGAGATGAATCGTGGGGCACATTAGTCATCCGATTGAGGCCCATCACTTGACCTCCGTATCCAGAGGTCGTATTGGTTTTTGAGAACATCGCCACATGGTTGTTGTTGAAGTGAAGCTCCTCGAACCACCGTGACGAGCGACCACTGAGACGTTTTAGTTTGCGATCTGCAGTTCTGTTTCAGATAACTTAATGCAGATTAGGCATGACTTATGTCATGCCTAATATACGTCCATCTCAATTGAAGCTGAATGGTGGCGGTTTTAATTAGTCATTTTTAGATTCCTGTTCAATGGTTGTTCAAATTCTACCAACGAAATGGAACAGCGATATCATGTTTCTTGTTGGGCTCTACAAGAAGAAGCTCATATAATGAAACAAACTGAACATGATTTGCTGAACTGCACATCCTTAACAATAAGAGATGTTTAATGCCATTTCTCAAGAAAAGTACCAAACACCAGGGAAATCCATTTTTCAGTTCAAGTCTTGTCTTGCCAACTTATTGCATTTTAGACAAAACAAAAACAAGCAATTCAGACTTACTTTCTCCATCTTGAGGCCACCTTTAGAACATGAAAAGTGATAATGGTAAAATATATTTATGCCTTCAATGTTGAAAGATGTGAAAAAAGTACGTGCAAATTTGGTGCAAGCAATATTTACCTGTTATGACCGTTTATGGCATTGCACTCCTGAACTCACTCACTTGTTCACTTAACCAATGGTCTCATCTCTGGGAGGCTTCATCTCAGGTATTGTTGAATATATATCTTCAGAATATTTCAAGCATCCTTATGAGTATGCTCAGTGTCAGAACGTCAAAATGCAATATTTTCAACTAGAGTTAATTTGCATCATGTAAATCTGTGGCTCTTATAAGTCACTGAGGTACATTTGATTGTTGAAGTTTCCACATGAAAATGGAAATTAATAAAAATGTCTAATTTGCTCAAGTGTCACAATTAAAAAGAATCTAATAGTCCGTTGACAACCACTGATAATAGCGTTAAACAGTATGACAGCATTACTCCATTAGATGTCGCTGACTGATTCAGTACCTACAGTATCAGGTTACACAATACACCGGTCTAAATCAGAAGGCTGAACCACTCCCTGATTATCTCTGACACAGAAATAACAGCTCATTTCTTAGAAATATTCAACTGAGAGCATTTCTTTACCACCCATTTTTGTGCCATGCCTTCAGTGATTGCTCTTTTTCTTAATAGCTGAAAAGAAATCAAAAATAAAATGCATCCCAAGCCATAATGCACTAGGCATGAGAACGAGTTCATTGCTAATATAACAAGGATGGTTCAATACCCGATGCTGGTTTAGTTGCAGAAGCTTAAAGATGAATAAGACATTAATAAAATCACAGTTAGGCGCTCATGTTTGGACATTTCAGTCATCATATGGAGATCAGTGAGAGAAGGGTGTTAATGTTTTGCTACCCTATCTTCACTTTATCTAAAGCAGCTTGATCCAGCTCAGCACCGCCATGGCACTGAACTGGCATTATATTATCCATGGCTTGAGCTTCTGGTAGGGTCTCCCATGAGTTCTTGGCCTTGAGGGAGGGATCAGAAAAAGAGTGATTCAATTACCTAAGCTATGACTAAGGGGAATCTAAGTGAGACAAAGGATCCCAGGAAGGGAAAAAAAGAGCAAATTCTGGTGTCACACAAGCTGGGTGATGGATGGGGGTAGAGGCCTGTGTATATTTTGGGACCAATAGCGGTATAGTCATGTGAAAGATTTAGGACGTCCCATGCAAGGAATCAATAAAGTCTATTCTATTCTATTCTAAATGTGAAATTGATTTGAAAGAAATCTTCAAGCACCAATGTGTAATCTTAATACTTTTTTTTTTCTGTAAAATGGAGTAATTTTATGACAGGTAAATATCAAAATCTTATATCCTATCCACTGAGAGCTATTCCTGATCAAACTTAATTGAGACGCTCCTTGTAGTCGTGTACCATTCTCTAACATCTGTCTTCGGAAGATTTATGCTTCTCCTTACCTTCAGCTGTGAGATGTTTAAGTTTCATTTAAAGTCACCCCAATACATCTCAGTAGGAGCAACATCTGGGCTTAAACTCAGTCCAGAATGAAGAAATGTTCCACATTTCTGCATTCTCAGCCAGGCAATTCTGGATCTACTGCTATATTTTTGGGTCACTGTCATCTCGCAGGGTCCAATTCTGCTTCATCTTGGTTCTTATTACGATGTACCATGTTCCGTAAAGGTCCAGCATAATTAATTTTTCAGTATGTAGTGGTACTTCGTAGCGCAATCAAGTTGGACTCACCTGTTGTAAAAATGCTGCCTCAGGTGATTAAGTGATTTCTCAATCATGCATGAAAGAATCAAAGCAACGCTCCAGGCATGTTTCCATACCCGGAGGAAATAGCATTATAACATGTAGAGCTCAAACTAATCATTTTCACGTGCTAATTCAACCTCTGGTTTATGCCAAACATGTCCTATTCTGATGTTAAAATCATGTAATTTTACTAATTTGTCTGAAAATGTTCTGAAGTCTTTTCCCCAGCTCTTGTTAGTTTTCTAATTATGCTTCCATTTCTTTGTATTGTTTGAATAGCTTATGAGTGTCAGTCTGTCAGAATACGCCATAAAAACACAAACATTCTTGTAGGGTGTCCTAATTTTTTATATTGTCTGCATAGTGTCAGTTTGGAGAACCCGTTCAACCTTAAATCATGCCTGTGCACTTTGAGAAGTAAAACTGTCAGGATAAAATCCACAAAGAAGAATAACAGAGAAAAACCATAATCAGCCATAGAGTAGGTGTGAGCTTTAAACAACGTAGCACTGCGCTTTGTTAGTCTTCAGCATTGCTGATGAAAATATTGAATGGAAATATACCAATAGAACAAAAATTAAACAGCTTAAAGAGAATCTGATGGCACCAGTCATTTAGTTGTCAAAGTCTAGTCGCCTCAAAGCGTTCATGTTTCCAGAAGATAGCGTTCCTGGGGTTGGTGGGAGAGTTTGTATATTCTCCTCCTACATGTGTGTGGTTTCTCTAGGGACTCTGGTTTCTCCCTTACCAAAAGCAGGTGTGAGTGTGTATGTTTGTCTGCCCTGCATGTCTTTCTTCGCTGCCCTTTTATGGACTAGCAACATGTCCAGGGCTGTCACTCACCAAATTACTGCAGGAGATAGGCATCAGTAACCCCTGTGAAGCCTAATAGGAGGTTAGAGCAGTAATTTCATTCCTACAAGTGAAAACTAGTTGAAACTCCTGTGGCTCCGATACAAATATATGTGTCTTTATAAATTGTACATACCTGTTTACTTGTGTGTGTTATCTGTATCTCCAGTTATCATTGGACAAGTAGTGGTGCACATCCTGGAGAATTCGCCAGTAGATCACAGAGTAGACACACAGCCATACAGTCTCACTCAAGGGGATATTTTAGAAAGCCGAATTAGCCTAATATGCATATTGAGGAACTCATAGGGAACTTAGTCATGTTTGTCAAGAACATTCAAGCTTCATGCACAACTGCAGAGCATCCCGAGCTGGGAATTGAACCCAGCGCCTTCCTGCTGAAAGATAATTGTTCCACTGTCCGCCTCTTGAAAACCCTCAGTGAGTTTATTTCTTCATGCAATTCAAAAAGTGAAACTTTTTCTGATTCAGAGCTGATTTGTGTTTGATGGATATGGCATAAGCTGGTGAAAAAATAAAATCACTGTCGTGAACCGGAAATAAATAACAATAGACGTTGGCCTTCTGAAAAGTATATACACGTCCTGCACAGTTTATGCGCTCAGATCTTGCTAGGGTTTCTGTTTCCATGAATTACTGCACCCATGCAGCATGACATGGAAGTGATCAGCCTGTCAAAGTCCTGAAGTTACTTTAACAGCTACATTATTGAGTTTCTATGAGGATTAGGTGAAGCCAGTTCGCTGGTCGATCAAGTGCAGTGATCATCAAACCAGGTAGATGTATTTTTGTTGAAGGAGACAGGTTGACAGCAGTAGTCCATGACCTACTTATGTCTGTGTGTGGTGACTATTTCAGTGTCCCATTGCCTGTCTGCTGCACAACTGTCAATTCAACAGCTGGCAATAAAAGGCAAAAAAGAGCAAATGGCTAGTTTTAGTAGTTTCCTACAAAAAGCAACATTCCGCATTATTTTGTTTTACTTTTATTAAATATTTTTGTTCAACATAGTACTGGTACATTTAACAACTTAAGACTATCAAAAGGTTTGTTTTTGTGAATTTTTTCTTTTGTATTTATGGCTTAAGAGTTTACAAAAACCAAAAATAGGGTTTCTCTGACCACTTGAATATTACATAGGTGCAATAAAATGGGATATTTACATGCAAACATGTTATGCTATAGCCTCTTACCGGATAGCCATTCATAGGGAAAATTTCAGAATTAGTTTTGCATGATTGATCAATTTTAAAACATCCATAGAACCAATCTGAAAAACGTTTATGTAATCTGACAAGATACGAGAAACATTTTTCAATTCAGAATGAGTTCTTCCAGAAAAATTAAATCCTGAATTGACCCTTGTATTTTTACAGTTGATGTTTGCTGTACTTTGATCCAACAGGCTTCAAAACAAGCCTGTAGACTTGTACTGTTGAAATACTGATAAGAACTGGACAAAGTATTTGCTACAAAATGTGGGTCATCCTTTATTTTCTTTTTCTGATAAATTGCTAGGTGTGGTCTTCTTCTATGAATCCCTGGTATACATTTGGATTATGTAATTTGATAAGCCTTAGTTATCCTTGATTACTGATATAAAAGCACAGTTGACATCACTTTATTCAATTTGTTGATTAGGTAATTTCTGGCTGCTGAGAGGGAGAACAGCAGCCTTAAATCTGGATAACTGATTGCTTTCTTTTACGCCACACCTAAATGATTCAGATCAGACAAGCTTTAATATGAGACAAATCAGAGTAAATAAGATTCCAACCAACCTGGTTCTCAGCAGAAAAGCAATTTCTCCATAAACCCAACAACTGGTTGTTCCACCTTTAGCAGCAAAACTACCCTCAAGCATTTTTAATGAATGGCAGAGTGATCTTTGTCCCACTAATCCTTGTGAATCGGGTTGAGGTTTTCAACCCTTTAAGGTTCACGCCAAAGCGTCTCGATCATTTTTATGTCCAGACTTTCACTGGGCCACCAACCACACGTTCTTTTTTCTTTCACTCAGAAATGTAATGGAGTGTGTGATCAGAGCCTCGGCCTGGATGCCTGAGCTTAAGGTCACAAACTGTTAACAGGATATCCTTCTCAATTAAAACAGTATTCCAGGTTCTGCAGCAGCCCAGAGTCACACACTTTTCCTTCACCAGGCCACAAAGCCTTCCTTCCCCACAAAGCCAGATATATTTTTGACAAACGTGAGATGGGGCTATTTTTTGTTTTTGCCTCTGAACTCTTGTTGAATCATGAACATTAAACTTAACAGGCATACAGGCCTGCAGGGCTTCAGGTTCTTTTATTACATCATAATCTGTTAAGTCAACCACTTCTTATTTTACCGACCTCCAAAAAGCAAAACACTTGCACAGGTAAGAGTTTTCACTCAGAAATGTATTAAATTAATCACTTTCATTACCTTAACAAGCACAATTTACAGTCAAAACAGGCTATGGTCCATTAGTGCCTTAGACAATTAATACATTAGTCACTTGTAAAACACAAGGGCTGGATTCTTATAAATTGCTGCTGAGTCACGTTATCAAGTTATCAAACATGAAGCTGTACAAGAGACTCTGCGTTGTGCCCCTCATGTCTTTCAAGAGGCACAATGAAAGATTGAACATTTGACTTATTTATCAGAGACCTGTGTTTAACTATTAATCCCATTCATTTAAAGGTAAACTACGTTTGGTATGAGTTTTCAATATCATACGTGACGAAGATAGCTAGCTTTTGGTGTCCTTTGTAGAGGACCAAGAGCAACACCAATGTGTAGATCTGAAAGCTGGTTGCTTCAGGTTCTTTTAATCCAAATAAATTTGTGCATCTTTAACCAGACTGACCCCCTTCTCTGTTATAGACAAGGAGACGTGTTACTGCGTGGTTTCTCTGCATTAGCAAAAGGATGTGCAATGAGAAAAATTATGCTGCTCCCTTTGAATGAAGGGAAACCACTGAGGTCACAGCACATCTAATCCTGTAGCGTTTAAAAAAGTAAATAAATAAACACCACATAAATATGTCATCAGGAAAACACTGATAGACGGGCCACAGCATATTACCTGGACTAAACACATTCAAGATGGAGTTTGAAATATGTCAACGGTAATATTTGATTCCAATAAATAAAACACTGAGGTGAGCTGCAGTCGAGCGAAAGGTTAGATAATTATCGTTTCTATACAAAGTAAGGAGTCCGACAAAGAGATTCAACACAAAGTACTGAATCCAAGAAGGAAAAAAAAAAAAAAAAAAAAAAAATCATGTACAGACACAATGTGCTGGAGTTTACAAGACTGTCAGATTAATAATAGACCATTTGACTTAACTGATTAAATTATACAATTTGTAAACTGACTTTGATTCAAAAATAAACCTTCCCAAACCTGTTGGGCTCCCATCTCCAACGAGTCATCCATTTTGTTGCATAATATCGTTTGAGCTTAGACTAACGCTCTTAGCCGACATATTCAGTCCTTCAGAGAGGAGCAGGACTCCGGTTATCAACCAGGTAAATTTAGGATTAAATCGAGGTATCGCACAACTAACTGTTTCCCATTTCTACAAGCAAAGAAAAAAAAAAAAAACAACAACAAACAAGTCAAACTCTGGAAGGAAATTATTGATGGGACACATTTTTTTTCCCCCAAGGTGGCTGGAATGTTGAGCACATTTAGCCCCTTGTCCGAAATACCACGCCGACCTCTCTTCTCACATGGTGAAAGCAGAGGAAGGAACATCTGTGCAATGCGAAATGGGACAGGGGCAGAGTGCTGCTACATGCTGTACTGGAGCACGGAGAAGTTCTTCATGGCACTGTCCAGCGCCACGCCTGCCTCCTGCATTTCATACCTGTGGAGAACAACAAGTATGGCTTTCAACTCATTTTCTTTGCTTCTCTAAATGTAGCACACTTTTTTTTTTTTTTTTTAAATTGCCACTGGTCTCTAGACTTACCAGTCTGGGGTAGAGATGGTGTAGTAGACAGGCAGCTGGCTGCAGGTGGAGACACAGCTGAACTCCTCCAGACCACAGGTCCCCATGTTGGAGAAGAGGAGCCAGTCTCCCACCAGGAGCTCTGGAAGAAGGCAGCGCTCCACTACCTGGTCCAGCTGGTCCAGTGACGGGCCCCACAGACTGCTGGGATACACCGCTTCATCAACACACAATGCGTGCTGCAGAAATAAAGACAAAAAAAAAAAAAAAAAATCAAAAAGTTGTTTAGAAGAAAATATAGAGACAATCTCTACTGTGGAAGCACACACACACACACACACACAAAAACAATCTTTAATTTCTGAGATTGTTCTTTTAGGTCATTGTCAAAGGTCACAATAGATTACAAAGCATCAAATATCAAGTCATGAATCATGTAGTCGTTTTCTTGAATGGTTAACAGCCAACTTCCAACAAGCTATATCTGATTAGCTTTTCCTCAAGTCAATTGAGGACCAAAGTAAACATTGCATAGAGGTGAACAAAGACTTAAAATGCACCAATTCAAAATGACTTTCTGGTGAAGAGATGCATTAAATAAGGGATGATTATCACACCAAGTCTGCATGAGCTGACTGCCAGTTTCAGGGGTAGACAATGTTTTCAAAAAAATATGGTTTCAAAACAACTGAAGCTTTCAGCAATTAGTAACAAAAACATGCCCCTCTCCCACATATTGCTGGTCATTTGGCTGAAAGGTTTTTCCTTTGATAACAAGGAAGACAAATTTGACTGCAAGGACTTTTATCATGTTTGAAAAATGACCACCATGTTGTGTGTCTGACACAAGCTGAGCATTACAAAGTCTACTTCTTGTCACAACATTTATTAAACAAACATTTAAGACTCATGCTTGTGTGACAGATTCAGAAACGTGGAATATTTTAACGTCTTTCTGCAACATTTATTACCATCTTAGCTTTGGACAATCACTGGAAAAAGGCAATTAAGTGAGGCTGCATCACTCTACGGATCAAAAATGTCGCTATATGGAACGTTTCATTTGGATATCATATATCAAAACACAATCATGTGCTTCATGCCAATTTTCATAAAGCCAAAACATGTTTTTGTATTTAACCAGGTCTGCTGTCAGTGTGTTGGCTCTCCTGGTTGATGGCCTTACTAACCTTGTGCACTAATGGAGTGGTGATGATGTTCCCCAGTAGCTTGTGGCTGAATGAGCCATAAACACCTTCGTTCATGTAGTACAGGAACTCTGTGTCCTCATTCTTCTCACCTGTTGTAATACATTTAAACATGTTGGAAATACAGCAACAATTCTGAGTTATGAATTTAAGAGTCGACATTCATCTCAACACCTTTTGCTCCAATTAAGTACATTCAAACAAGAAAAGGAAGGAAGAACAATTCAAAAATCTCACCTTGCGACAAGCTGTCCCAGCGGCGAGTCACCACCTCCTTGCCAATAACACTGACAGCCAGGGTGAAAGCAGAGGCCACATAGAAGCAGCCGGGCTGCGCCAGAACCTGCACACCTGATCGCTGGGGGAAGTAGGCGTCCAGGAGAGGTCGCACTGCAGACTCGACCTACAGGAAAAGAGGAAAAAAAATGATTCAGGCAGATTTTAAAGGAGAGTTCAAACTAAAAACACAACTATTTGACTCAATTGCTGGCTTCTTATTTAGTGAAAATTTCTATCTTCCAAAGTCCTGCTGGAAAGTGGCAACTACAAAATAACCTGCATGCCCAGAGTAAAGTGTACAGATTTTGAACTACTTTAATTTCAAAATAAAATTCAATGCAAAACAAAATATAGATGAGCAAAATTTAGACTTTTGAAATCTCATCATTAAAACTGACCTGTTTGAGCTGAAATTCAGAGCCAGTAAATCCACCACCGATATCCAGAATCTGCATGTTAAAGCCCAAATCCAGCTGACGAGGGAAAACAAGTTAGTCAATCCCAATAAAACTCCATTGACGTCCACCTGTTTTGTTTTTTTTTGTTGTTTTTTTTTAAAGCTGGTGCTTACCCCCATGTCAAATACACAGCGAGCGTCTGACAGAGCACGGGTGTAGGCCTGCTGCAGGTCCTGACAGGAGCTGGGGATGTGGAAGGCCGCTCCCACCACCTGGACCCCCAGCTCCTTGGCCATCTCCAGCAGATGTCTGCAGCTCTTCAGTGAAAAACCAAAGGGCATGCTGGTCTCTGCTGCGTGCGCCTCGGTGGTTAACTGCAACAGCAGCCTAAACGAAAGAAAAGAATCCTCCAACTAAATCACATGCAACTAGAAGTTCATCCTTTGAAGTGCGTTGCAAACTCAAAGAAAAATATTTCTAATGACGAGTATTTTCTCATTTACTTTGCCTCTGGGTGCAGGCGAGCAATCTTGGAGAGCTCCGCCTCATTCTCACAGACGAGGTGGTGTATACTGTTCTTGGCGGCATACTTGATGTGTGCCAGCTGCTTAAAAGCGCTCGACAGAATGATGTTTTCTGGGGGAACTCCGTGCTCCAGAACCAGGCTCACCTCAGCCTGGAGGGAGGAAAACACACAAGTTAGGAGAAATTCACAGATTCCAGAAGAAAATCCCCCATGAAAATCATAAAAAAATAACTAAAGCATTATGTAAGTTTAATGGGTAACACTTATCAGCTGACAAGTAATCAATAGAGTGCTTGTGATGCAACTGCCCCAAAACATAAAATGCTTTCATAAGAGGATGAATCGCTGTGTTGATTAAAAAAAGATATCCTCACCTTGTTAGCACAAACAAAGCCCAGGCCCAAGGACGCCAGCACCTCGATGACTGCAGGGCTGCTGTTGCACTTGACCGGGTAGTAAGGCTGCACCTGCGGCACCAGGCTCTGCCAGCACGTATGCTGGCGCATCAGGGCACCGAGGTCGCCCACCACAAACGCACTTTTCTCCACCTGTCAACACAGTAGCAGTTAAACGGCGCAGCTCTTACAAAAATTCTGTTTTCACACAACCTCAGCTTATTCTAACCAAGCCTGACCTGATCCTGTTCACAGATGTGTCCATCAATAACGTCTTCCAGAGTAACTCCTCCATCCAGGAGTTCAATGATGTAGCTTGGTTTGTCAGGGAATCCTTTCATCTTAACCGTGTTCCAATAAGCCGACGATCATAAAGAAGTAGTAAACGAGTCCGGGGGTCACGACTGAGCCAATGGGGTCCTGCCGGTATGCAACAAACTGGAAAGACGGACACAAACAGAATCAACATGACGCGACTTAGAAATTCTTCATTTTTTTTGGTGTTTTTTAAAGTATAACATTCTGTTAGACTTGTTTTATTTTCATGCAGATAAAAGAAACACTAACATGGACAAGTCAGGAGATGGACCTGTCCCGCTATCAGCTAGGATCCCAAGGTGGCTCAGCGTTGAAGTCAAAGTGCTCCCGGTAAAGGGCCGCCCCTAGGCCCTCTGGGTAGCGCTCATACACCTGTACAGAGACAGGGGAGCCCTGGGGGAAAAAAACAAAACAAAACACAACATTAGACAAGAATGTATGCACAAGAGGCAATAAAAAGGGCATCTACATGGAGCTGGCAATGTTACAATCAGCATCTGACATTTTCAAACTTTATACTGCAGGCTGCACTGAGCCCTCAAAAACAGCTTCGGATTTGCCATTTTCAGTAATATGAACTCCCACTGGGGTAAATAAAAAAATCATGACATGTAGAGTATAAATGCATGGAAATTTATCTATACACACAATAAAAGTGCCCAAGTAGTCCACTGAGCTTGCGATATTGTGATGACCACTGCAATTCAATATAGTCTGTAGCTTAAACTGAAATGTATATTTTTTGAACGTTTTATTTTTGTGGATTTAGGTCACAATTTCTCATGGGTTTCAGTCTGAATGAAAACATAAATTAGCCCAAATTTTCATCTTTTAAAACTATGCCACTGTCCTAACTTCAGACCTACAAACATAACTCAAATAGTATCAATACTGATCCACAACTTTAAAAAAATTTAACAGAAAGGAAATACAGAAAATTTTAAATATATATATAATTTTTTACTTTCATTCGATCTCTTTGCCTAAAATATACGGTAAACGTGACCCTTTCCTCCTTATGTTGATGACACTTCACTTAAAAAGTTTCAAAACCACACAGGAGGAAACAGTCATGCGGCTTAAATAAGATCTAGGCGTCCTTGGTGTAATGTGTTGGTGAAACTCATCTTTAATGCTACTAAAATCTAGTCATAACAATATAATGTGAGATAATACTTATTCCGCAACCACTTAAAAAGCTTGGTTATGTTTATTTAATAAAAAAAACGCTGGTATTTATCTTACTTCCACAAAAGATAACATGGCCGGTTCGTCAGGCATTTAATGCGTCTCCCCAAATCCCGCGCATGCGTTGTAAGTGAAAACACTGACTGACAACTTGACAAATTGAATATTAATTCAATGCGTCACCAAAGATGATAAAATAAACCACGAAAAACCAGTACCGTTACAAATGCCACAAATAAACCTGATTATTTTGGCACTACGGACGGGGAAAAACATAAACACGCTGGGTAAAGAGTCAAGGCAGAAAAGCCGCTAACGTTAGAGTAGCTCTCGGCTGCCCTTCGGTCGGAGACGGCTGTGTTAACGCCGCATTTTCATAATAATCCTACCAACAAACCTCAACACAAATCCGGCACAAGAAAAACACACTAAACCTGACTCGCTGAAGCAATATTTACATGTTCGAATTAAAACGGAAGACATGTCGAAATCCCAGAGCGCAGTGAACTGGTCTCTCATGTGTAGCAAGACAGCAGAAAGAGCAGCCCGCCATGTTAACGTCCGCTTAATGAATCCTCCTTGGAGCAACAGCCGGGGAACAACGCTTCGCTGTACTTACGTGAGATAACGGCCGAAATGTTTTGGAAAATCGTCTTCTCTTTTTCGGCGGAATTTTTAAAGAGTAGTGGGCCCAACGTTGAAAGAAAGAAAGAAGGCTATTTTTGCCATATGTTGAGATCGGAAACCCGCGTTGACTTGCTACGTCCTCTCTGTCGGTTGGTGGGTGGAGAACTACTGGAAGAGAGCAGGGGGAAGTAGAAAAGGTAATCAACGACCAGTGGGCGGGGCTAGTCGTTTCAGTTTCACCAATGAACGCGCTGCATTTTTGAGCGCATACCAAATATGTATTTCCGAATATTGTAAGGTCCGCAGTGTCCCCGGTTTGTTCATTTAGGTTACATAACCATAAACTTTCCATACATGGCCGCACAATAAACCAGCCCAATACTACTCTTGTTCTGTTTTTAATAAGACAATAACAGGTTGCTACGGCGGCACAGCTTAGCCGCAATAAACCAAGTGTAGAAGAACACTTACGTTTATGGAGAACCTACATCATTTAAATGTAAATGTAAACAAAATTAATAAAGGAGATCAAGGATATCAGTTGTGCTATACTTTTGTGGGGTAAATAACTTCAAAAGTGGATAACACTTTAAGCTCTGATGTGAATCATCTACTATATTAAAGATTTGTCTTGTCATGCTTTTCCAGCGTTTAAAAAACATTAAAGTCAAGACAAGTCAATGTTTTTTAAACGCTGGAAAAGCATGACAAGACAAATCTTTAATATAGTAGATGATTCACATCAGAGCTTAAAGTGTTATCCACTTTTGAAGTTATTTACCCCACAAAAGGATAGCACAGCTGATATCCTTGATGTTCTTTATTCATTTTGTTTCTCAATTTCTAAAACAATAACGTGCATAAATGTAAACAAGACAGCAAAACATCGCACTACAAAGAAATGTTTGGTATGTTTATTTGTTAAATGAGAATAGAATAATAGATGTGTAAGAACACATATTCTGGGTATTGGTCAAGTATTTCCATTAACATAGACTTGAAAAAACAGTTAAACTTATTACATTTCTACCTCAATCTTTAATATATTTCTTTGCATTTTTTGCTAGTTGTGTCCTGGAGATGAATTACAGTCATGTATTAGATTGACGTAGTCACAGTTCAGATCCGAATCAAACAGAATCTTCGTCTAGGCTTAAAAAAGATACCGTACCGTAGCTCCCCATTCAATCCGACTGAGGTTTAGCTGTTTTTCTTTTTTCTTTTAATTTAACCAGGTAATAGGATTGAAAAATACTTTTCATTTATAGCCTCAACATGCAAAGGTAGCAGTTAAATACTGTTTTACAAAGAAAACAGTACCTTTAACGATGATGAGGACTTATGATAAAATAATGAAATTGAATTTGTAGCAAAAATGAATTCAGTTCATTTTTAAAGCGCCAGTTCACAATATCATCTCAAGACACATTCCAAAAACAAATAATTTCAATCAGGCATAAATTTCAGTTTATTCTAGTTATCAAACAATCCAGTAAAATTCAGTTTATTATTCAAATTAGTTTAAGAGATTTTCTATCTAAGAAAGCCAAGCACATTCGAATAAGGCATTGCAGCGTTCAGTCTTCAATTAAAGCCCAATAAGTTATGCTGATTGTAATATGACAAAACGTGAAAAAGTTGAGGGATTATGAAGACTTTTTAAGACAGGAAAGAATGTGGCAGTTGTGACAATGCAAGAAGGTTAAGCAACATATAATGTATGAAAATGAGTTTGACAGTGCAAACCTGCTCAGACTGCCTTTGAGTAGCTTAAGGCATTTTTCCAGTTAAGCTAGAGCTTGTTTTTGTGTATAAAGGAGCAAACAGATTTTTACACTGTAATAATAATAATAATAATAATAATAATAATAATAATAATAATAATAATGCACTGCAGCCACCAAAATATAGCTAGGGACTTATTTTCATATGATTTTTTATGAGGTTTGAGACTTGCTCGTGGGAAAGTTTTGAAAGTCAGTGAGCCAAAAGTCTCCTTATTGCAATAGGATCAAGCAAATCCAGCTGATTATAAGTTTTTAAAACCTCATTTCAGTTTAAAGTCTGCGTGCTTGTGTATCATGGAATGTGAGGGATTAAAATATGTCAAATTTTCAACCATTAACTCTTTATTTTTTCTTTGTCACCCTGTCTTACTTTTTTGTTCGCGATCATTTATCTGAAGTTTTTTAGATAATCCAGATTGATGTAGGAATTTTCTAATGCAGCGAGATGTATTATATAAAGTTCTGTAGACCACACACCGTTAAGACAAGCAGAAACGTTTGGCCTGCATCTGTCACAGTCAGATGACTTGTGTTTTTGTGCTTTGGAGGAACTGTGTGGGGTGGCCCAAAAACCCTTATCTTTTTTTTTATAGCACTCCAGTGAACTCAAAAAAACACTCTGACTTATATAGGCACTAAAGATTGTGAGGAGGAAAGTCCTCCATGGCATTTTTTCCAAAAGGTTTTTATCTACTTTAAACTTAATCCAAATGCTTTGAGGCATTCTGTACATGCTGACAAGAATATTGTGCATATTCTTATTCCAGACAAAAGTTTGTTTTCGCAACTTTGAAAGAAAAAGTAAAGAATGTACTTTCATATTCACGAGGATGAGGGAGAAAATCCAATTTTGCGCTCCGGTTCCACTGAGTCTCATTAAAAGGCAGTCACTGTTCTGAAAAAGGAAATTTAATTTTGAGCCAGAAGTTACAGATAGAAACCAAAATTAGCCTAAATAATCAGTTTCATATCCTCCAAACATCCATGCTTAAAAAAATCCAGACTTTTTTTTTTTTCAATGCCTGAGATATGAGATAAGATGTGTGCTTTAGAGAATTTATTCTAAACAGCGAAATGTCTGGTGTCAAATTTGATGCAACATTGCAAAAGTCATAAATGAGTCAAACGTAAAATGGAAAAAAAAAATCCAGTTATTCCATTTGAGTGTTTTTAAAGAAAATAAAACAACACAACAATCAGTTTAGTATTTATATCTACGTTCTCCTTAGCAAACACACACTGTATTTTCTTTCCGTCATCATAACAAAGTATTCACAAAATAAAACTCAAGCCAATTTAAAATGTATCACAAGAAATGCGAGAGCCCCAGTGTAAAGATTTAAACACAGAGTTGGATGATAAATGTGAAAATGCAACTATTTAAGAATTTCTACAAAATAGCTTTGCTCAAAGCTACTGATTTCAAGACATCTACTGCCTCCTCGTGACAAAAAGGTACATGGTACAGTACCTTTATCTCACCGCAAGGAGGCAATGTTTCAGAAAAGCTGAACGGCACATTATCGTCCAAAAGAAGCATTATTTTTTTTGCCACCACGGGAGGGCAGCAGTGTGATGGAGCGGTTGCGCAAACGCAGAACTTCTTCCTTGATCAGCTGACCGTGAGTGAGATGCCCAGTTGAAGGACCTGTGAATGTTAAACCTTATATTTTCCTCTTCATATATGGAAAGCTGTGTCTGTTTCATTGAGTTAAATCCCGTGACCATCGCGTTGAGACCGTCAGGTTCATCGGTAAGTGCAGAAATCCTCTATTTATTAGTGTCGTGACGGCGTGAGGCTGCAGCGACAAACAAGCCCGTGTCAGCAGCAGCAGGAGCAATCATTACATGAAGCAGGTTTATTCAGCTGCTTTTCATAAATATATATATATTTTTTTGCACTAAAAGTTATCCGCAACTTAAAAGACGAGCGATCAGTGGATCATGTGATGTTCATCCCCTTTAATTAAGCAGATGATCACGGTTTAGCAACGCTTCTCCGCTTAGACTGATCATATGACCATATATCACCAGACCTGTCTTTTTACGCAGTATGTGGTTCTGACTGGAGCCGTGAAGACAAATAGGAAGTGTACAGTGGAAACAGGGAAACGAAATATCAGTCAGCTGAGTTCTGTTCGGGACAGATGTCTCACTTAGTATCCGTGAGCGTTGGTGGTATAGTGGTTAGCATAGCTGCCTTCCAAGTAGTTGACCCGGGTTCGATTCCCGGCCAACGCAAAGCTTTTTTTCCTTTTCCTTTTTTCATGAGAATAAAAAATATGGTCATAGAAATTAAAAACATTATAATGTTTGATATTCCCGCTGTGTGGGCTGTCCCTGGTTAGTTCAATGTCAGACTCACACACTCTTGTTTCTGAGAAGTGTTTTCAATCCATTGATGAACAAGTCCAGAACAAGTAGTGGCTTGGGTTTAGTACAGTAAACAAACAGTGGTTTGACATAGAAAATTAAAGATGAGACTTTGTATTATTTTCTGTGCAGAAGACCAAATAATCGACTTACACTTGTGAACCTAATCAGTGATCTCTACTTCTAAACTAACAATTCTTCTATCATCAGTGACTTCTCTACACCGGTAGCTGGGTGAACAAACTTTCTGAAAGCAGCCATGACAGAATTCTGGTTGATCTCCGCTCCGGGGGAGAAGACCTGCCAGCAGACATGGGACAAGCTCATGGTGGCCACTACACGGACCGGTAACCTTTCCACCAACAACAAATTCAACATCCCAGACCTTAAGGTAAAGCAGTATGCTCACCCTATGAACTGTCTACGTAGTTGTTTTTCTTTGTTGAATTTTAGTATTTACATCAAACAGGTTGGGACTCTTGATGTGTTAGTGGGCCTGTCGGACGAGCTTGCAAAGCTAGACACTTTTGTGGAAAGGTAAACCACGCCACTATGAGCTCGTATGGTTTTGTTGTGTCATAGGAAACTTATTTTTATCTCAGTTCAGACTACATTAATTTCCACCTCTTTTATGTGATGGTTTTATCGTCATGTTCAGTGTGGTGAAGAAAGTTGCTCAGTACATGGCCGATGTGCTGGAGGACAGCAGAGACAAAGTCCAGGAGAACCTACTAGCTAACGGAGGTAAACATCATCAACATACCTGCAAAAGTATTCATAGCCTTGCGACCTTTTCACATTTTGGCCACCATTTTATAGGATAGACCATTTGATGGTCTGTCACATAAAATGATAGACTATTAAGCTTTAGCCTTAAGCTAAGGCTTTATGAAGCCTTTAGCTTTATGAAGCTAAAAGTGAGAGGACATGCATTTTAATAGATAAAAATCTAAAAATGCTGTATTCAGCCTCTTTCACTCTTAAAATTCAAGGCAAATATTTGCACCAAGTCACCTAATTAGCAAATAAAGTTTATCTCTCAGGTCTTCTGTTTCAGGCCTCAAAGGTAGAGAAGATTAGTGAACAAAGAGCCTCATGATGACCAACAAACACATCAGACCAGTCAGGGAGACGCAATATTTCACAGTTTGATCATCTCACTACTGGCTATTCAGTCCATCATCTGAAAATGAAAAGCATGGCACCACATTTGCAGCTGGCTGCAAACCATGTAGGGGGCGCAGTAAGCAAGCTGAAGAAGGTTTAATAAAGTATTCACAGATGCAAGTCACACTTTTCAGATTTTTAGTTGTGAAATTGTTTTTTTAAATCGTGGATCATTAACTAAAGTGTTTTATCTGCGACAAAATGGGAATAGATGGAAGTGATCCGACGTCTTTTGCAGGCCAGTGTGGATAAACAGTAATAAAGTAATAAAGCATCGCTTTTGCTTCCTATATTTAAACATCTGCAAGTAAAAACAGTGAAAGTGAAAAATTTGAAAGCTGACGACTTTTCTGTGGGTTGCAGTCGACCTGGTCACCTACATCACCAGATTTCAGTGGGACATGGCGAAATATCCAATCAAACAATCACTGAAAAACATCTCTGAGATTGTCTCCAAGGTAAACCTTCTCCCCTTTAAGTTACCTTTTACTGAAGTTTTTTTTTTTTTGTGAATTATGCCTCAAAGAAAAAGTTTGGTGCACTAAATTAGAGTATAATTGACTTCTAGCAAGTGACTCAGATAGACAATGACCTGAAGGCCAGAGCTTCAGCTTACAACAATCTGAAGGGAAACCTGCAGAATCTGGAGAGGAAGAATGCGTGAGTAATGTTGAAGTTGGATTTCCGTTATTATTTTCTTCTTAGCTGCACAGATTGATAGAAAACAAGCATAAATGCGCAGATGGTTCTGATCTTTAGCTGGAGAACATACCGTAACAAAAGCCTTTCTGCTCGCAGTGTGATGTGACTTTGTGTGTTCTTCTAGAGGGAGTTTGTTGACCAGGAGTCTGGCTGACATAGTGAAGAAAGATGACTTTGTGCTGGACTCGGAGTACCTGGTTACCATGCTGGTGGTCGTCCCCAAGTAGGATAATTTGCAGAATTACCTGTGTGATCGATATGAGAGCAATAGGCTGAATTTCTGTAGCTACAACTTTGTGAAATGTGAAGATGTGTTGTTGCTTTTGTGTCATCGTTAATAACTCTGTTCCCATAAACTATTATTTTTGACACGTGTATGTTGCTTTGAGGTGTTTGTATTTTAAGTTCAGTTTTTTTATTTTATTTTATTTTTATTTATTTATTTTAAGACAACATTATAAAATAAATTTTATTTATTTATTTCTTCCCCACAGGACAAACTATATTGACTGGCAGAAGACGTATGAGACGCTGGCAGAAATGGTCGTACCTCGTTCCACTAAGTACGTCCCTTTGATTTTACGTAAAATAAACATTTGCAATAAGTAATTTAGTTTCTTCAAACAATCTGAACAATATGAGCTATATCTAGCTTAATTAAAGTATCCAAATATATAAAAAGAAATGACAAAAAAGGAAAAATAAATTACAAATGATTATAAAATTTTTTTATATTTGTCACGATTACATTTTGTTTCTACTGAACATGTTTGCTCATATTTTTAGTGATTTCAGACATTTTCTCAACCTTTGGGAATATTCAATAAGTTCAAGTCACTTTTTGTATTGGTTGGTAACAGATTACAGAACATTTATTTTTTATGTTCTTTAAATGAACCTCTATTTCATCAGAAAAATTCCATCAAAATTAAAAATCTCTAATGCAAGAGAATCCTGGCCAAGATTGGCAGCGGCGCACAGGTGGTGAAGCAGATTTATTGTGTTGCAGAAGCACAACTTACACAACATGCATTAAAAAAAAAAAAGAGTCTGCTCAAGTCCCACTCAAGTTAACCAGCAGCATTTTTCTTTGCTGGACACTGCTGCAGCTGCTGTCACTGAGTGTGCTGGTCATTTCACTCATTTTTGCTATGTTGTACCTAATGCAATATCTGGTTTGCATTTGTCTCCCTCTGAATTATTAGAACTCGTCATAAAATTCCCACAGCACTGAACCACATTCAGGATTTATAGTTTTGTTAAGCAAACATTGATTTTGTATCAGTATTATATGTGAATTAAGTTCACAAGCACTCATTATAAGACATTGTCACCACATGCTAAGAACAACATGCATTGCAGTTGAGTCTAACGTTAATGCAATTATTCACTTGATTACTTGCTGTAAAATGCCAAACATGCTCTGCATTGTCTCACTGGAACGTATTCTCTGCTCTTTCTGGCAGGCAGCTGTTTGAGGACAACGACAGCGGCCTTTTCAGTGTGACGCTCTTCAGGAAGGCTGTAGATGACTTCAGACACAAAGCCAGAGAAAACAAGTAACTTCTCCTGATTCATTTGATAAACACAAACATGGACACATTTGTTGGCACCTGCTTATATTGCAGTAATTTAAATGTCCCGTAACAAACATAGAAATATCCAGTCCTCGATTTTATTTGAGGTTGGTAGAATTGCTGCCTGGGAGAGAGAAAATCCAGGGTTTTATCAGGTGTAGACAATGACTCAATGGATGGAAGAATAGAATCTGAGTCTTTGCGGGTCCCGTTATCTTATTCACCATCTTCAGCAGAAATGGACATTTGTCCAAACCAGACCAGCTCGGGATGTCATACGTGATAACTTAGTGATTGTCTTGTAGGCCAAAAACAGCGCATTTTGTAGCAGTTGTTAAGAAAAAAAAAAAAAAATAGTGCTCCACGACTTTCCTCTCCTCTCCTTGCACATTTATTGTCTGTGAATTGGGCTGTGAGTGAAAGCCGCTTTTGCAACAAAACCTTAAAAAAAGGGACAAAACCGTATATGTCTGTTGCATGTGTACACGTGTGTCAACAAAGCTGTCTACATCTGTTACTTCTTTAAAAAGATTTTCAGAGCTTTTGTGAAACAATATTCTAACTGCTGTTCTTCAGCTCATATTGATGGGCAGCGTCCTGCATGAGTTTACTTGTTTTTGTCGTGAAACGTGTTCAAATATCCACCATAGACCTGTTCATTCTAAGCAGTCACATTAATATTGACGTCTGCAATATGTTTTATTATTATTATTAACATCCTTTATTGTCAAGCTCCCTAAAGGATTCTAATTGCAAACTTTCCCTTTCTTTTCTTTTTTTTTTTTTTTTTCCTGTTATGTTAGTGGCTGAGGGCAGACTCCTGCACGTTTGTTTATTTTCCTAACCAGCTTTTTACTGTGACTCAGGTTTACAGTGCGCGACTTCCAGTACAACGAGGAGGAGATGAAGGCAGACAAAGAGGAGATGACCCGCCTGTCCACAGACAAGAAGAAACAGTTTGTAAGACTGCCTGTCATTCACATCCAACTTGACAAAGTACAGCATGTTAATGGGGGTCACAACAGAAAGTATGGAAGTAACTCTAAGCTGTTTCTGACATCATGTTCTGACGCATGTAAAAGGTCTTTTCTCAATGTTAAGCTATGTTTTTTTTTTAAATTAATTTTTAAATTTATTTTCCATCTAGGGTCCTTTGGTGCGATGGCTGAAGGTGAATTTCAGCGAGGCCTTCATCGCGTGGATTCACATAAAAGCACTGCGTGTGTTTGTGGAGTCAGTACTGAGGTGAGAGGTGTTAACACGGTGCGTCGAACATAATGTCAAATAGTAAGATTGATGGCATATGGATTGAGAAATTTTGGAGGAATATGGAATTGTATTATTTTTATTTTGGCATTTGTTTTAGATCTGAAAAAGTAGATTAAAAAAAGAAGACTGTGAAAAATGATCTTGGGTTTTGAGACTTTATTTTTCGTATATGAAAGTCTCATACTTCGATCAAGGCTGGACCCTTTTGATTTCCTTGTCCAATAAACTTTTTTTGTGTGGTGTGGAAGTGTTGATCCCTGGTGGTGTCATGCGCCATATGCGGCTCAAACGTAAAAAGGCCTAAATAGCTGCTGTAATTTCATTTTTTTATATTAGTACTCAAATGTTAAAGAATGACTTGGCGTTAACGTGGTGACCCACATCTCTGCTTGTTTTTGTAGATACGGGTTGCCAGTTAACTTCCAGGCCATGCTGCTTCAGCCCAACAAGAAGAACATGAAGAAACTTAGAGAGGTGCTGTACGACCTGTACAAACACCTGGACAGCAGTGCTGCCGTCATTGACGTGAGTTTCTCTCAGCCATGGCTACGGACTATGATGAAATGATTACTTAGATAGAGCCCATCATTTTCCAATCCACCCATCAACTAACTGATACATTAGATTTTGATACATTGACTAAAAGCACTTTATATAAGCTAATATTAGATAAAAGTGTAATTTGACTTGTGAGCTGAACTTTGGTTTTGACCTCCAGGCTTCCATGGACATCCCAGGTCTGAATCTGAGCCAACAGGAGTACTACCCGTACGTTTACTACAAGATCGACTGCAATCTTCTGGATTTCAAAGTCTGAAAACCTGGCTATTACCGTAATACGCTGTAATGTTTTGATGTGACATGCTTACTTTACAAGCTTTAATTTATTTTGTTCTGTCACCCGATTTCCACCTCTTGTTTCCCATTTTTGGTTTCCATTCAAATATTTTCTTGTACATTTCCAAGTGAACACATCAAGTCTGACTTCCTTGTAAGAATGCAAAAGTGCTCAACTCTACAGATTTTTGATTTTTGCTCTTTGCTCCTCGTTGTATATCCATTGACTTTCAGGAGGACTGGTGACATTCCCTATTTACCTTAAAAAAAGTGCATTTTTAGTGGAGAAATAAACATGTGGAAGAAACTGGGAGTGTGGCTAAACACAGTGAAAATTTATGCCTCAGAATAAGCAACCGTGTTTCTTTTTTCTTTGCTTTTTTCAAATGTGTTGTGTTTATTTATCAAAAATGGGTACCTGTTTATATGTACAATTAAAACACTGCATTCCTTCTCTTGATGTGATCTGTGATGCACTAAATTGATCAGTTTACAGAAGGGCATTGATGCTTCATGATTTCCTTTGAAGAATATCAACACTAGTATGTGTGCTGATGCTGTGTTGTTAGTGTGAAGGAAAATAAACCACATGTTCAAAAATTAATGTGAAAATAAATTCAGTACGTAATATATACAGTTTTTATTGTCCTCTGTTCTGCAAACAAATCTGCTGCGATGTAAATAAAACCATCACAAAAGGATTAAATAGTCAAATAACATTGCAAAATTTATTGGGATTAATTGAATTTCAGTTTCTGGAATAAAAATGGGAAAATAAACGCTTGGTCCAGAGTAGTTCTTGTCACTAAATACAATTTTGTAAATAATAAGCCGTTGTAAATTGGGCCATGAAGCAAAATCTAAAATCAAACAGATCTTAGGGAGATCAGTGTGTTTCGAAGATTTTGTTTTATAATAGATTTGTGACTATGGTTGCTGTGAAGATGGATTTGTTCTTTTCAAGCTGTTAGTACACTTAATCCTAAAAACTGTGTGCACTCCGTACAAGTTTCTGATGCACTGTGACTGGTAAAAATGGGTAAAATACAGGAGCCCAAGAGGGTCAAGTATGTACAAAATCTGCAACAAAAGCAAAATAAAAGAATTGTGCTGTAATGCAAGATTTTACACAGACAGGATACAGTCCAGTCTCAGCAATAATTATGAAATAGCCCTTTGGTGTTTACCTCTTTTGCCGTCTTGCTTGCAATACAAAGTTGAGTCTTTGTCCAACTGGATTTGCCACATTTTCTGTTTTTTTTTTTTTTTTTTTTTTTTCAAAATTAACGCTCTTAATTAACTCACGTTTAGGTGAGTGGATGTAGAACCTACTGAGTTATTGAGATCAACACCAAACATGCCTTATCCAAATGGCATTCTTTATTATCTTTCCCATTTTGAGGAGTGACCAGAAAACATTTTGTACATTTGCACCTCATGGTCATAAGATCCAGGCACTATAGAATATTAAATAATGACCAAATAACAAAATGCTTGCAGCATATAAATGTCATAGACATTTTTAAAGGTGTAAATAAGTGTGACAAACCCCCCCCAAAAAAACATTCTTACCTGGGATTTCAGCGTAATTACTGAATAATTACGCTGAAATTAAATGCTGGAATGAACAACATTTAACCGCGCTTTAGCAAAAAAAAAAGAAAAAAAAAAAAAAAAAAGAATATAATTTATTTAAAAATATTTTACATGCGTTTACCCCATAAATATGACATATCAGCCTGAAGATCATTAACGATAAATTAAAAAATAAAATAAAAACAGCAAACAGGGAAGCGTGGCAGTTTCATGAACTTGTCGCGGAGCTTTCCAAATATTTTTGCTCAACGCTCCTAAATAATTTGGATTCGGAGTACTATTTGTTTGCGTGATGACAGTGACGACGCTCGTCGTATAGTGGTGATGCTCGCAGCATCTTGAGTTGGGCCAATCAGCGCTCTGAGTCTGCGCAGTGCGAACTCCCTCCTCTCCCGATGACGCACAGCACCTCTGTGTGTGTTGATGCTGGTCAGCTGCTGGCAGCCTGTGGAGAGAAACACCAACCCGCAGCAGCAGCAGCAGCAGCAGCTGATGAGGATGATGGAAGAAGAAACAGGGACGATGTGAAGGATGCTGCTGCTGCTGTGAGGCAAACCGAACCGAGTTTCCACACCCTCCGCTTTTGTTTTTTTTTTTTTTTTTTTTTTTTTTTTTATTTTTTTTATTCGCGTCAGCGTCAGCTACACCTGCCGTGGATGGTTTTCTCGATGGGTTGTGGAGGGAGTCGGGCGGACGCGATAATCGAGCCGAGGTACCATGAGAGCTGGACCAGAGAAACAGAGTCGACATGGCTCACGAACACGGACGTAGAACCCCCCGTCTCGGTCCCGAGCAGTAAGTTGGATTCGAGGATCTCTCGCTGCAGGCCGATTGCCTCTTGCAAGCCACTTCATGTGGACTGGAAAATTATGCTCAAGTGCAAAATGCAAATCACAACTATTCTCAGCAGGCACAGGGCCAAATGTTTTATTCATTTTTTTTTTGTTTTGTTTTGTTTTGTTTTGTTATTATTCTGTTAAAGGTAAAGCTGTGGAGGCCGGTCTGAAGGAGAAGAGGATGGTGACAACAGGAACCCAGTGTGGGAAGCAGGCCATCACCACCAACGGCTCCAACCACCAGAGGAGACCGAGGCGCTCCTTGACTGATGGACAGTGCTGTGAAAAAGTACTTTTCTCCCCGACATATTTCTTCTGTGTTTGATTTTCTGTCACACGTCAATGTTTAAGATCAGCACGGAAATGTCAATTTCTGGGAAAGACATCCTGAGTAAATTAAAATGCGGTTTTCATATAGTAATTTCAGGAAAGCTGTGTAAACCAAGCTGGTCTGATGTGAGAAAGCAAGGTGCGTCACCCTTGGCCATCAAGCATTTGTGATCGACAGTGGGTCTTTTTCTTGTCTGTGCATGAATTTTGGCTCACCTTCCTTTGCGGACATGTTTCAGTTCAGTTACATTCAAGCATAAATCGTCTGCTTAACATCACTAAAACAGCATCAAATCCGCTTAAATGTCTCAAGCTGGTGGCCAGACATCTTCTCACTGCATTTTTGGAATAAATGTAGAGTTCAGGATTCCTGGAAGTTTTGATGAGGCCCATTATGTGCACTGGATCTTATTATCAGTGCAGAAAGGGACTAAATACATGTGCATGTCATATATGTTCAGATTTAGCAAAATGTGGAAAGCCATGTACCATTTTCTTTCCACTTTCCAAGCATACATTACTTTGTGTTATTCTGTTGCTTATAATCTAAGTACTTTTTCTATGCCGCTCCAACAAAATATTCAAGCTCTTTATGCATCTTTACCTAGAGTACCAATTGAACGGTGGATATTCAGTCAGTTAAAACCAATTCGACTCATATCACTGCAGCAGGATTGATTAACTCTGGTCTTCGTTGTCTTCTCACTGCCTAGTGTGGTTCAAAGTGATATTTAAAATCTTTTTCACAGCAAAGTACCCGCGACTCCAAAAGAGGAGCATCGAAGGAGGCCGGCGCATTGTCAAAGGACGGCCAGCCTGTCAGTGTCAACAGCCCTGGAGCTCCTGAACCGGAGACTGCCTGCGACGAGAGATGAGAGGAGCGCTGCAACACTGTGAGGAGGCAAATTAGCTGGGCTGCAAAAATATTTAATCACACAGCAGGGCAAGGACTTGCAGACGTGTCTGGATAATCTTTGCTTGTGACTTTGTGGCGCTCTGGCTCCTGAAGGCAGCGATTCACCAAACAGGGCGCCTGCTTACGTCTCCACCCAAAGACCTCGAGATGCTGCATTGCTGTTGCATGTGTGAGGAAGACAGTGGGAACCAAACACCATGCTTTTTCCTCCATGCTCATAGTACCAGTCAGGGAATGTGTCACTGTGTTAAGACAGTTCTAAGAAGAGAAAAAAACAAGATTTGAAAAGGAAAGATTGCCCCATATGCACAGTACGATCTCAATCTGCACATCAGATGTGCTCTGTGTCGGGGCTTCCTTAAGAATTCGCTTTTGTTCTTTGTGCAAATATTTTGTTGTTGGATTGTGCTGTTTAAGCCCAGTCAGTGCAGTGAGTAATTTTCATTAAAAAAAACAAAAACAAACAACCTTTAAGTGCTGTTTAAGTGCTGAGATTGGGGTGTCTGAAGCTTGAATGCTAAAGATGTTCTTCTTCAGCCTTTGCAAGATAAAAAAAAAAAACTACACCTGCATGTGCCTACAATTCCTCTTAATTTGAACAGAACTGTTTTTATTTATTTATTTTTTTTGTTCTGTATACTGTGCTGTTTGGTTCTGTTTTAGTCTCTATTTTGTGTTTAGTGGAAAATGGTATTATTTACAACAATGCAATGTATCACATTGTTGGGGCTCACACTGATCTGCATGTGGATATCTGTATTACACTGGTAAGCCATTGGACTTCAAAGTATTTTAGATAATAAGAACTCATGAAATAAACTCAGGAGGTCGGAGGTGATGCGGCAGTGCGGTAACCAAACTACTGACCAGCAGATGGCGATGTTGAACACCTGATGCTGCAGAAGGCTTACAAGAATCAAGTGGAAGCTGTGATGCTCAGCTGGGTTTGAATGTAAATAAAAGACAATCTGTTGGTTATGACTTCAGCCGGTCTTGACAAGGTATGCCTGGTTTTTCTCAAGAATTTTAATTATTAACTCAGTCACACTGCACTTACGTTTCAAAACAAGGTTTTGAAACGACAAGAAAACAGTGTCACATCTGAAGTTCATTGGTCACAAAAATAAAATGTATATGTCAGAAAAAAAAACACATAAGAACAATTTTACATCGTGATGCTACCACCTGATTGGAGCATCAGAGAAAAAAAAAATTCTTGAAAATATACAGTAATCTACCAAGATCAGAGTGAAAATATAGCTTACATTCTTTATTAGAAGCCTTGGTGACGTGCTGAAGAAAGTCACCTCGCAAATCTACCTAAAAGTATAAAGTTGATGGATGGATTGATTGATTGATTAGTGATGTGTTTAGTCGTTGAGGCCCAAAGGCCCCCCATTATCATTACGATGACCTTCCTCCATCTCCCTTCAAATTAAACTGAGATGAATAAATACATTTGTGATTATCTGTATCATTTTTGGAGATGATAAATAAATAAATAAATAAATAAATAAACAAATGAACAAGTGGGCTGTTCATATATCAAAAGTTTTGAAACAACAACAAATAGAAATAACTTCATAAATAATTTGTTTACCATAAACCTGTAATATGCATGAAAAAAAATCCCATTGTTATAATAGCAACTTTTAAATTATTAAGTGAAAGCTGAAGTATATATCATTATTTCTTTTTTAAATTATTATTTCACATTTAATGATTAAACAAATTAATTGCGTTAGTATTTTTACCTTTTAGTTCAGCCCAGGCAGTGATGAGTAATCCAGTAAATAATTACATCAATATGATTTAAATAATATTGATTTTTAATATGATTTTCACATTTAATAAATCAAACTTCTCATAAGTTTCAGTCGACACTGATGTTTTTTTTTTTTTTACACATACACACACACACTTATAAATGAATGGATGTAAATATTTACTTATTGCGTTGTGACGTTACTACTAACTGGAACATGGCGGGCACAGGGACCACGCGGCGCCGGCCGACAGCAGGGCTGCTGCCGTTCACCGAACGGTTGTTGCTCCTCCGTCACTCCAGTCAGCGCACATCACCGAGTCACTGGACGGTCACCGGCTGGTTCAGAGAAACCGACTATGTAACACAGAAACATTGACCAGCACTCACTCTTCGGCCATTCTTTCTCAGTATTCGGGAGTTAGGGATGGTGTGAAAATGGCGAAGCGACCCGGGAGCGAGGAGGGCACGCTGTCTTCTTCGCCGACCATTCTTCGGGATTTGAACCGCGGAGACGCGAGCATGGACTGCGGAGACGGATCCGAGGACTTGTCCCTGGATGAAATCCTGACTCTGTACAGCCAGCCGATAAACGAGGAGCAGGCATGGGCGGTGTGCTACCAGTGCTGTCGGACGTTAGCGCAGAAACACAGACGGAGAGGCTCCTCCAAGGCAGCGGGCTCCTCGGCGGTGGACAGCCCGAGGAAGATCGACGGACCTGGGAATGTGAGGATCGGAAGAGACGGGGCTGTCAAGCTGCACTTCGAAGGCGGCACAGGTAACTAAAGCAGACGAGTTGTCGGGATTATTTCACTCTGATAAGAAGGTAAACTGCAAGGGCCGAATTTCAACGAATCTCCACATCCACCCCAGCGTAACGAATGAACGGAGCATCCCCACAGAGAGGCCATATTGTTGTGGTTGTCTGCTTCCAGCCATGTGGTGAATGTGTTTAGATGCGCTCAGTACGGCTGTTAATAATAATAATAATAATAATAATAATAATAATCCATAGACCGTCGAATAACTGCTGCTAAATCTGAGGAAAAGATGTATGCTTTCTGAAATGTTTATGTTCTCACAACATGTTTTGTTTTCACTACACTCTTAGTGAATGTGGCAGCTTAATCATGCAGGCTGCAGATGAATGAATGGCTGTTTGAAGCTCAAGGTGGTCAGTTAGCTTCAGTAAACACTGAACCACGTGATATATTCAAAAATGTTAGAGCGCCTTGTTTCAAGGCCATATCCCTGCAATTTAGCCTGCATCAGGACAGAAACTGGCCGGAAGCCAGGGACAGATTAGTCATATAGCTGCCACCAGGCTTATATTAATGTTGATACAGATCAGAGCTGGAGAATGGGATTCAAACATCCCTGAAGAAACTTTTAAAACACAGGGCAAATATTATAAAATATTATAGATTTAAAGCTTGGTGATCAAAAATGATTGATTTGATTACGCAAAAAAAAAAAAAAAAGAAAAAAAATTTGCCTGATTTAATTTAAATTTGAATCTGTTACAAATAGTCATTCGGATGCCATGTAAGACAAAGGCAAAAATAGGTATTTATAGAAGACAAAAATGAGGTGACGACAAACAGCCACAAAAACAAAACAAAAGTTAAAAAGAGCTGAGGGAAAGAAGGAAAAAAAAAACTACACACAGATGACACATGCTGAAGAGCAGATTTTACAGATAAACAAAACTTTAAAGATAACTTCCAATTTTCGGACAGTGTAGCCATGTCATTATTTTAAATCAATACACTGCCAAACTAAAAGTACAAAAATAATACTGATTGAAACAAGGAGAAATAAAACAAACATTCTTTAATTGCTGAAAGTTGACATGAAATGTTTCACCTTGACAGTTTAAAAGATAAGTGTTATCTCTTTTTTTTCCATCAACTGTCTTTGAAACTTGAAACCGCATTTTACTTTTTAAAAGTAAATATTGGAAAAAGTGACTCCGTTGTTTGACACATGTGAAAGAGAACTCCTTCCCATTAGTTATACCATCAATTTACTTGCGATGTATTAACTGTCACCTTGCTGAAAACACACATTTGCTTTTTTTTTTTTTTTTTTTTAAGAATCAAGGCATTACAGGTTGAGAAAGTAATGATAGTTAGGCTGATCTCAGAGCATTTTAATTAGAAAATCCCATCGGTATTAGACCTGGAAAAGGGAAAATCATCACGGAAGGTCTGATGTCATTTTCTGTCAACGACTGGGTTTGGTACTGAAGCAGCTCAGGTGTGTTGGCAGGTGTGCTCAATGCGTCAAAGCCTTGTGGCATTGTCACTGCATTCCACGAATATGTGAGCAATAATGCTGGGTGTGGAAGGAGGTGGAGGCTTGCTTGTCATGACAGCTTGAGGCTCTCGGCTTCTGTCTCATCCTTCTTGGGAACATATTTGCCGCCTGCCTTCTGATATTCTCCTCCCTGCTTCGTCGCGTCCCTCCTTCTTTCCAGCCTCTTAGTCCGGCTTCTTGCACTGTCGTGTTCGGCGCTGATTCCCACAGAATAAACAGATTCAGTGTGTGCATTTGAGCGTCTTTGCTCTACCAAAAATAGAACTGAAAGCAATGACTGGAAGCACAGGCTTTAGAGCTCTTAGTACATTAAGTTTGGAGATTTTGTGGGGAGTCCTTTTGACTCCTTTAGCTTGTGGCTGGGGTATTTCAGGGCAGCTTCCAGGGCTCTGTTCTGACTCTTATTAGGCCTGGTGATGAGAGGGATGTGAGACCTATTAAGTCTCTAGTAGAAAGAAGAAGAAGCTTGCAATTCATCCAAAACTCTTATGTTTTTGCAGCCTACGCATGAGTCAGTGACAAGGTGGCTGGATTTGGCAAAGCTCCCAGAAAACCAACCCTAATCCTGATGGTTTCTGCTGATATTATCTTGTATTAAGATGTCGCCGCAGAGGGCTTAGCAAAAACATGCATAGCCCTTCAACTTTTTCACATTTTCACATGTTGCAACCATTTTATTTTATGCAGTGGATCAATATAAAGTGGTATCTGAAAAGTGTGGCCTTTGACTCTTTGTAGAAAAAACCTTTTTGCTGAAAAATAAAGCATCTCCTCTAAATGATGATGCTACCAAAACCGTCTCTCACCTAAGAGAAATCATATTAATGCTAATTTTTTGCCACAAGATGAAAAATTGATTTTCCTTTTCATCAAACAAAAAGTTTGTTTAAAACTTTTTGTTTTCTTTTCTACAATTTTCTACATCTTTTTTAACACAGATTTGCCTTATTTGAATGAATTTCTCTTGTCTTTCCCATTTTGAATCACCGTTAACAGAATAACAAGATTCTGTTATATCAAATTTACGCACCGGCGAAAGTCAAAAATCGTAACCGAGTTTTAGATGAACCAGGAATGTAATTTCTCCTTGCTCAGTTACAGTGGATGATTGTCTCCAATAAAATGGGCATATTATATCTTCACAAAATGTGTCATTTATATGCACTGATTTATTGTTGCACTGCATTAGTGTACGCAGTGACTTCACATCATCTGCACTTTATCCTCTGAGCTCATTCCTTCTCCCCTTGATACTTTGGTCAGATCTCTATCTCTGGTGAGAAGCTGGTTCATCTGAATGCACCTTAAATTAGCGCATAGGTAATGATCAACCCGCTCTCTTGTTTCAGTCAGAGGCCAACCTGTATTTTTTCTTAAATTTCATTTTACATTTTGAGAATGTTTTCCATTAACAAGATTAGATTTCTGTTTTCTGCTTTATCTACAGCTGAAACTTAGTCATTTATTCACTTGTTACTTTTCTGCTCTTTAGTGGTTATGTATACCAGCTCCTTCTGTGTTTCTCTGTCAAGTTTCCACTCCCTATAATTACACAATTATTAGATATTGAATGCATTCTCACATTTGTGTGGCTAAAAATGCATTTCATAACTGTCCAGTAACTCTACATGAATAATTCAGATGGTGTGTCTGCCTTGCGGTGGGTTACAAGCAGCCACATGCACGATAAATAACCCGCTTCATTGACTGAATGTGAATAATCCTCCTTTTCTGCTTTTTCATTACAGATGAGTACCAGTCAGTGTGCACGTCATTAGAGGTGAGTTAACATCAGTCTCTTCATTCATGCAGGTTGGAGCATTGTGCAGCTCCACTCCCGCTGTTTCGTTACCTTCTTGTTTTTGCTTAACATTTACCGAGAAGTTATGCAAGAAATAAGCTGGTATGTGCCCTGCGTTATTATATTACCTACACTGGGTGTAAAGAAAAACATGAAACCCTCTGCCAAGTCAAAGTGAGGAGATGCTGAATTCCTCGTGATCGTCGGTGCTGGAAAAAAAAAAAAAAAAGCGAATTATCTGGTCTGCAGACTGCTATTGTTTTTGGAATGTGTACTTGTGCACAGATGGGATATTTACTTGCTCTGTTGTTTTTTTTCTCTATTAGTCTACAAAAAAAAAAAATCCTCACTAACCATGTATCATCTTTTGAAAGAATAATTACCTCGTTTATATTTTTGTATTTTAAAAAATGAGTGCAAATGATGTTCAGTTTTATTGGAGGACAAAGTCTTGCAGCGCTTTATGCTGTTCACACAGATTAATTACACAGCCATCTCTTGACTGTCCTTCCTGTTTGCATTCCAGTTCATGTGATGCCCGGTATGTACGGTATGATGATGTTTTTATTTTTGCCCGATTATGCTCAAGCTATTATTGCTGCTACCTCAGCTGATGGCCAATCAGCAGAAAATTTCACAGCTCGTTTGGTTTTGCTTGTTTTTTTTTTTTTTTATTTTAAGCACTTTGGTCAAAATGCCTAACATGGCTATCATGCCCTTGAAGGTGTTGCATTAGTTGGTTTGAAGTAATGTCTCAGCTGGTCGAAACAAGGATCTGCTCCTTGCATCCTTTCATGTTTGGTTTTGCTTACACCGTGTTTCAGTGACAGGGTGTGTTTGTTTTGTCTTTTCTTACTTGGCAATAACACCTTGCACAAAGGCAGGTTTAAGCCGTAGGATACCGTGACAGTCGCACAAAGTCAATAAGGTTGAAACCTCAGGACACGACCTGTATGTCTGTAAAAATGCATTTTTATTTTTAGTGCCACAGCTTAAGCATAGGTGGAGTTCACAAAAAGTGTAGAAAGGTGGTGGGAGTAAACACTGTAATTGATTGTGAGGATGGGAAAAAAAAAAAGAAACAGAATAAAATGTGTTTGGAAGATCCAAAAACATCTACAAATACTCACACAAAAAAGCTAAAGCGAGACATGGGATGGTCTGAGATTCCTGCAATATAAGAAACTTATTTGGGTAACAACATAAAAATTTAAGGGAAAAAGTATAATAGGTGACAGGTTGTATAAAGACTGTGCTGGACAAAATTAGTCATTCAAACCCTTTATCGTTCATCTTTTTAAATGCTTTTTTGGAAACGTCTATATTTTTATATTGATTATAGTTAACTGCATTTGTTTGTGGAGAGTTACTTAAGTTTTCATTTTAGGTCACTGGCAATTACTTTAAATTTTATTTAGGTATTTAGCCTCCTAGAGGTGCAAACTTTTGTTCTTTATTCAGATTGGTTCAAAGTTTATATTTTTGTCGTGTGTGTGTGTTTTTGCTCCCCTAAAGTTTTGGTTGAATAACTGAAACTGGAAATCTTCCCTTGCACTTTTCCCTGACACTACTTCATGATCAATTAGGGAAAATTAGGAACATCCAGCCGTTCTCACGGCATTGTCTCGTTTCCTGGGGCAGAACTGGTCATCCCGTGCCCCTTATGTTTGGTTTTGCTTGTTATGTTTCTGGACTCTGGTGAGAGTGAGTCAGCCGGCGTCTCTCTTTCTGATTCCTCAGCTGTATGGAGTTGATTTACTCAATTGTAATTCTAAATTACTGCATAGTTTTTACAGACTCTAAAGGTAGTCTTGAGACTTTTTTGAGGCAAAGGGGTGTATTATGATGTGCCGTGCATCTTCTTCTCAGGCTCAGACAAAACAAGCTTAACCTAGTTTGTTCTCAGTTGAAGATTAAGGTGTGATTAGCTTTAGCATCCTATATATACTGGCACTCCAGTTTACCAGAAATGCTGAGGTATTTGAGGCAAACACTGTTAGTTTTCCACCGACACCCTTGAGGTGAATCCAAAGAATCAGAAACAGATGCTAAACATCTGAGTTTTACATCAACTAGCTCATATATTCCAGATTAAAGCAGGAGAATGTTTAGAAATCATATTAAAGTTGACATATTTCACTGGTTAGTGGAGACTAAGTGAGCCAGAACTGCAGCTGGTGGAACAGTGACTGCATGTGAGATTTCTGGACGGCTCCCGCTGCCAGCTGTGACCTCCGTCGCCACAAAGACTGTCTGTCATGCTCGTCAGCTGTGATGTCAGACTGCGCTATTTTTCTAAAAAGAAGAAGAAACAGATTTCTTTTTTTTTCTCGTTTTTCTCTCCTAGCAGTTAGGATTTCCTTCACATTGTTATTAAAGTAAATTTAAAAAGAGGCCAGAGGATTTTCCCTGGGGCAGAGCTGCCCCTCCTCCACCTGTTGCTGTGCCCTTTCACGTCTTGCTAAAGGCTAATAATTTTTCCCTTGTTTACACGAGAGATAAACTTGTCTGTTTCTCTATATGTCTCTCTCTGCCTGACATGAACCAGTAACCTCATTAGGTTACACTCTACTTTTTAACTAAATCAATCAATTGATTTTTGTGACACTGATGGCTTTGCTTAAAAGCTGTCTCCTTTAATGGTCCCGGGAGCGATTTTTCTGCCTATACATAAACATTCAGAGACAGGGAGCCTATAATGGATCTTTTGTAACTTTTTAATTACGGCTTCATCCTGGACTGAAGAGATCGTTTCATCTTTATTTCTCCTGACAATGCCAGAGCAGAGAGATGATTTCAGTTTCCTCCTCAGGAGTGTAAATTGATTGCAAACTCCACTTTCCGCAAGCATTTGCACCTCTGGTAAAAGATGTGTGCAGAAGCCTAAAATTAGCAGCTGTTCTTTAAAACGTGTGATCCCAAGATGCCACATGTTGCAATTCTCTAACTGTGAACTTTGGAGATTTTTTTTAACCTCACATCATCTCACTATGAGGTAAATTACAGCCTTGGTTCTCAGTTCCAGTTATTCTAAACTTTTTAACAAATGTCATAAATATGGCCCAGTTGACAGAAGTGACTTTTTTCTTGTCGCCAATTTTGATTGATAAAAATCAACACATTGGCTTTTTTAAATGGCATATCCTGCTGTTTTTCTTGTTTTGAAAAGTTGCTAAGAGAAAATGTCCTACAATGATCAAATGATTTTATGGTTGTTTACAGATCTTTACTAGGAACGCCAATAAATAAGTGGGTCTCTGTATTTAGTCTCAAACAGCTCTATTAACAGTTTCTCTGAAGCTCTGGTGAAAGGATCTGCTTTTACTCTGTCAGCAGCACTGTGGTGACGTACAGGAGCTACTCCCTGAAACATCAGAACGGACTGTTTGACGCTGGGAGACGTGTTCCCAGGCCTCAGCAGTTTCCAGTTGACTTCATAAATGTCTGCAAGCTCAACGGTTTCTGACCGGCAGATATGAAAGAGCCGCACCGCGTTCTGTCCCGCCAAGAACTATCGCAGAGGACGGAAGGCAGAGCATCCGCTCCCGCAGTGGACGCCCTCTCGGCTGCCGTTATGTAACTGTCTGTGTAGTGATGGCTTTGCTCTACTGCTGCAGCAAATACTGGAGGCTGCTCATCTGGCAGCTCCGTGAACTCAAATTATAGTGACGTGTGGTGATGGTATCTTGTACTTTTGCTGAAGTTTTTTTTTTTTAACCATAAAATGAGTCTGCATTTAAATAACTCCAAATATTTTGTGAATAAGTGTTGCACAAAGCGTGTTTTCTGCTCAATAACTTTCAGTCTTGCAGGTACAGAGATGGAATGTGAGCCTTTCTGCTTGTGCATATTTGGATGTAAAAGAGAGGCATTAAAATGAAAAGGTGTGCTGGTGTTTAGATGCACCACAGTTGACACCAACAGTGTGGTGTCAGACACATCGGATGCTCAAAGGCTGGTATGCAAGCTGGTGGCTATTCAAATTTCTAGGTTGTAGCGTTAGGATTGGAATCGGCAGGTCAAGCAGGAAGGATTCATTTTTACCCAGTTATATACTGTTTCTACATAGAGAAGGTTTTTTTTTTCTTTTGCACCTCTGAGATAAATTGGGATCCACACAAAGTAATACAGCTATAAAGTCAATTAATTGATGGTTTTCAAGAAGGAAATCCTGAGTAAAAGTCTGGAGATCATTTATGAAGTACATCCAGATGTATATTTACCTAGTAAGATATTCTGAATTTACCTACATAATCTGTGTTAACATTGTAATCTATAAGCAAAGTTAATAATTAAAACAAAAGATAAGCTTGACTTCACTGTGGGAGTAAGGAAGAAATTCAAACCGATAACTATCACTTAATTTTTAAGATAAACTCACAGTTGATCTTAAAAAAATGTTTAATGAACACAAACTACATTAACAACATGATCATTAAATATTAAACATACTTGTATATAATGCTGTAGCCCATTCATAGTCAATTTTTATGAAAACTCTGACATGTTTTCAGGAAAACATGTCATTATTGAGCTTATGGGTCAATGGATCACGTTAAAGCTCATCTTTTTCTTCAGGAGAATAAAGTCTTTCATAAGCAGAACATTCCACTACTATTTGTCATTGCTTCAGCAGGAAATATCCCAGACACAGACAAAGAGGATTCTCAAACAAAAAGCGCCGTATTGTTGAATGTCAAGAATACTTTCGCTTGATGTCACTACCTTCTTCCTAAAACTGTGACCCCCGATGCTAGACTGCGAGGAGAATCATCTTTGAAAGAAGCTGCAAAAATCAAATGCACAAGCGTGGACCTAAGAGGAGAAGCGAGCAGGTTCTGACTGCATTTTGTGTGACGCTTGACCTTTTTCTGAACTTTGTGGGTTCAGGAAACTGGTGGTCCCGTTCAGTCTTGGTGCTCCTATGACTCATCCTGCCGCATTACCTAAGAAGCATTTAAAAAGTGGGAGATGCTATGCGCTGTCTGCAGTTCACTAGCGCCGCATGAATGTTATTCATCATCAAAGCAGCAGGAATCAACCTCAGCTCGACGCGTCGTAGTTTCAGATTGTGGTTTTTCACAGAATATTCTCCACATACCTTTTGCCACCCAGGCTTTCATCATATACATATTTGTTTGCCTCGCCTCTGCACTTCCTTCTTCCTTCTGCTCCTCTGCCTTCACTTCCTGTCTCGTTCCTTTAAGTTAGATGACTTTATGTAAGATTGAGATGGGTGATTAAAACATTCTTTAATAACCTTCCTGCTCGCTCAGATTGGGTGCTGGGAAGATAATTCTTCTTCATTCCTTCTTACATTTAATGTCACACTAAGAACTCGGGCAGACATGGTGTTGTTCTATTAGGAACTAGTTGAAGGAGTTATGCTAGTATTATTTCATTTTTAAGCAATTTACAGTGCCTTAGAAAAGTATTGGCACCCCTTAAACTTTTCCAAATTTTGTAGCAAGCATTTTTGAGGATTTTATGTGACAGGCCAATATAAAGTAGCAAACAAGTGAAATGGAAAGAAAATGATTCCTGTAGGTTCTGTTTTTTTTTTTTTTTTAAAAAATCTTTATTTTTAAGGAATAAAAAGCTCAAAAGTTTGCACTGCATTCAAACCTTTAAACCTCGAATAAAATGCAATGCAATCTGTTGTCTTCAGAAGTTAGTAAATTCAACCTCCGTGTATTTACTGCTGTTTTATGAAAGCCTTAAAGATTTGTTAGCGCATTAGTAAAAAAAAAAACAGCATGAAGAAGACTAATGAACACAGCAGACAGATCAGGAAGAAAGTTGTGGGTGGGTTTAAATAACATTTAAAACTCCAAACATTGCATAAATAACCACGCTCTCTGTGACCTAAAAGTGAAAAGAGTATGGCATAACTGCAAACCCACCAATACATGGCTGTCCACTTGAACTGACTGACTGGGTGAGCGGAGCATTACGCAGAGAAGCAGCTTTGGGGTTTTTCCATGAAGCTGGTTCCAGTGTTAAAGCTGCTTGCTCAGCACCAAAGCTTTATTTTTCCACAAGCTTCAGTTGTGGCACCAATAAACTGGTGCTGCCATTGTTTCAACTAGAAGAGGTACAAAAAACTCCCCCAAAAACCTTTTTTGTCAGGTGTTGGGGGTAGTCATTGTTTTTTGATCTGCCTGATTTCTGGGAAAAAATAGAGACTGAGCCTTAACATGAATTAAGAAGTCATATTAACAGTGGAACAACATGATAACCTAATCTTCAGGTACTGACAATAAATTTTAGTGGAAATGGTGCTGATCAGCTGGTTGATGAAAGTTCAAACACCACTTGTTTAAAAGAGAATATATGAATTATGTTGGTGATATTGGGGAATTTCTTAGGAGAGACACGGCCATTTTGGATGTGTTTCTTGTACTTAAATAATTTCCCTGGACTTTCATGGACTACACAATCTAAGAAGATCAAACATTTACCTCATGACAAGTTTACAGTAATTTTATGGCATCACATCAAACTAACTCTAGTGTCAGCCCTGGTCAAGTACTGAAACAGCTCTTTGTTGTAACTTGGGCTGGAAAATATGAGAGAATTTTGCAGTGGTGTTAATATGTGCAAATATTATCACAATAATATCAGTTTGTTCGTTCTTCTAGAAGTTATTTGTGCTTCCAGACGTTATTATTTTGTGCATCTGCTGCTGTAAAAATAACTGGCTAAATATGAGATTAGCATGTAACTCGCACTTTCATAACAATTAGATATATTAGCCATCAGTTATTGCCCTCCATGCAGTCACTGATATTGTGATAATGATATATTCAAAATATTACCCAGCCCTAGTATTAACCCCAGAGAATCTGACAGGACAATTATTCATCATACTCTCTAAAAATATAATAATACAACAATAAAATAATGCCCTTTAAATAAAACTGTTGTTGAAAAGAAGCCATTGAAAGTCTTGTTAAAAGTTTCCCACAATCTCTAAAGGAGGTGAATACAAATGCACACACATCTGAGTTCTTTTTGTAAAAAATGTCTTGAAATGTATGTGTTTAAGTGTTTTTTTTCTGTACTTCAAAGTTGTTGACCATGCTTGTTGGTCTCTCACGTTCATTCCATAAAGTACTTTGGAGTTTGTGGTTGTGATGGGACAAAATGTGGAAAAAGTTCAGAGTGAATGAAGTTTTGCATGTTTTTTGAATTGCAAAAGTAAGACCTCTTCAGTTGTTTGGTTTGTTGTTAGGGTTAAATGAAAGCCCCCTTTGCTGTCTGTAACTCTATCATCCTCCCCTCGCCTGTCTGCCTACTGCGGCGCATGATGTCCTGCAGATGGATTATGATGTTACATAACAAGCCAGTAAGGAAAAGGATATTTGTTTTGGGCTTGGAACAGGATTATCAGCCGTACTCTGCGACGGCGCGTAAATAATAATACCGGGAAGCTGATCTTTGCCCAAGAAGAGCAGCAGCAGAAAGTTTATGCACCTTTTTCCATTTTTTGTGACTCAAACAAAGTTTTTGAATTCTCCTAATATTTGCTATATTTGACAGATATTGCACCAAAAACATGTAGAAAATGCTTGATGCACCTGGATTAGCTCCCCTGAAAACCCTTCAGTTTTTACTGAAAAAAAAAGTGAATGCAAAAAATAAAGTTGCTCCTGAGTTCACACCCATTTTCCTCTAGGAAAATACCAGTTAGCCAACATTATCCAAAATAACAAAAACATTCTATAGATTTGAATAGTGAAAATATTTAGGTAACTTTTTACAGAAATATTTCAACCTCTTTCCCTTGGAAACAAGTTTTGTGTTATAACTACGGTTTGTTAAATTGTCATAGCCTAGCTAGAACTTGCTTAATTGTTATTCCAGGTTGTTTTAAGAATGGATGTATATTGTGGAAATGATGTTTTTGTGCTTAAATTACATTAAATTAATTTTGTTGTTGATTTGCTAAATCCCAACTTCAGTGTCATGTTTTAGCCACCAGTATTCAGGTTCCTGAGCTACTGAAAACTTACAGTTAAATGCATACTATTACTATTGGCATCTTTTTCTTTTCCATAAAAGTCATGATCAGAATTAGCATACATCTTTGAAGAAAAAGGATAACATAGTAATTCGAGGAAGGAAAACGCATTTTAATCGGTTTATGCTGCTTTGACAATGTTTGCTGAGATATTTAGGATTGTGGTTAGTAACTTTGATACAATAATTATTATAAAGAATTAACTATTTCATTAACTAACTGAGAGAACTTGCTTGTTTTATAAAAGAATGAGTTATGAGAAACACCCTTCTCTGTTGTTGAAGTTAATGATTTTGCACAGGCTCAGTCAACGCCCTTGTCTTTACCAGCACACTCCCAGACTCCTGGCAGATACTGTACTGTTCCCACATCTGTAAAAGCTTCGCCCACATGCAGCGCTGCGTTTTGTTTGGTTACCACCCCTTTGAACAGTACGTCTCTGGCAAACCGGCCGTGTAAGAATGCTGTATTACCTGGATATGGAAAGAAAACATAAACATTGCATCATTTAACTGTTGGGTATGAGCTCCACCTGGGTGCCTTGGTGACAAAAATTGCTTTTTCACAGATTATTCAAAATATTATGTGTCAGCATACTTTCATTTTTTTCCTTAAATGGTTTTACTGCCATTTAGGAATGCCCTCACCAAAGTAAATATATAAAATTCTTTCAGTTTGTATCACTTTAAACACCTATTTTACTGATGAAGGTGACTTTTTTTTTGTCTAGACATCCAGACTTGGGAGTGTTAAAAATGACACCAACAACGATTCTGATTTATGTTTGTTTTTGAGTAAAGACTCTTATAAAACAATTGCTTCACTGTCTCCAACATGAGCTATTTTTTTTAAAGATTACTGTGGAAATATTATATTAATGAAATTTGTGGTTCTCAATTCTAGTTCACACCATTCATAATAAGTATTCACAAGTTTTCAGAAATTTTTAACATTTAAAAAACCAGATATAAAAAAACCACTCACACCCCCAAGACCCTTTCCCATATATGCTGAATTTATTTATTTTTTTTCTTTTGGGTGGTGGGATAATATGCAAGCCTGCAGCCATCAATAACTGATAAAATAAAGTTGTCAACAGTTCTTGAAACTTTAAGTATCTTCGCCCAGTTTTGATAAGATTTCAACACAAGGGAATTAAAAAAAAGTGCCCATAAACAACCCCTATAATAGATAAAAAAAAAACAACCTGGACCAAAATATTTTTCCCAAGCTTATTTCAAGGCCATTGCAGATTAATATTTACTACGTAACTTGGTTAAAGTTGACGTCGGGGGAGGACATGGCACAGCGAGCCAACTGGACCTGCTGGAGTGAAAGAACAGCTTTGTCTGGCGGTGGTTTAAGACATTTGGAAGAATTTAAACATGCTCCAGATAGATGGGTCATTCCTCTCTCATTAATGAGGGGAAGCAGTGCTGGTATGAGCAAATTTAGAAGGACATGGGTACCTTTTTATTTTAAATTTGGGTTTGAGGACATGATCCGTGGCCTTAACTCTGCAGACGCTCTCTGTTTGTTGTAGGTGGTGGAGCTCTGTTTGTTCTCAGACGTGCAGTGAGATTATTTCATGAGGGTTTGCAGACAGGACGAAACGTAAAACTGTGTCGTCAGCGTTAAAGATCGCAGTAGTGGAGTACTTCACAGCAAGCAAACAGAAAATTATTGAATTACTCTAATGAGACTGTGAATAAAGTTGAAATTCAGAAAAATAAATTACATTTTCTTCAGTAAAATAATTTCTTCCAACATCCTTTTGTAGGTTATTTACTCCCTGGGTGTCATGATCTACAAAGCTCTGGATTATGGCCTCAAAGAGAACGAAGAGCGAGAGCTCAGCCCGCCATTGGAGCGACTGATCGACATGATGACCAACATACAGGAAACTGAGACCGATCCTTGTCCTGACGAAGGCTACGAGGCCACCGAGGAAGAGGACGAGTGTGAGGAAGACGACGGGGATGAAGAGCTCGACTCTGTTTCCTCTGCCAGCGAAGTGAGCAGCATCAAGAGTTACAAAGACGTCCTCTTGGTGAGTTTAGAGTTTCTAGACGCCTGTTATGCTGTTTGTTACTCCACCGCTAACCCCTTGTTCAGTCAGTCTGGACCTATTGATATAATAAATAACCCAACCTAAATATCAGCCTCGGAGTAACTCTGCAAAACGAGCCCTTAGACGTTCACCATAATACTACAAATACTAATTGGGAGAATTGGGAACTTTTTATAAATTTTTTCAAGGCACAGAGGCTTTTTGTTTTCATTTGACCTTAAAAGGCAGTGCTACCTTGGCTGCACTGCAGTAAGTACAATTGAGCTATTGAAAATAAATTTAAATAGCTTTTTTGTTGATTAATGTTGACATGTAGCAGCTGACCTTGCTTGTGGACGGATCTGATGCAGGTATTGATATTAAGTCATGGGAAAGTTGTTTGTTTGCCATTTCCCGTGGGTAAGAGAATCCTCACGTTTCTATCATTAGCCTAACGATGTTTTGTTGTGCCATTGATGTTTGTCAATTTATAAGAGTGAAAAGGCATACCTACTTATCATTATAAATCAAGAGTAGGTGAATGTGCAGCTTCTATAAAAGACTCTTTATGCTCATTTTGGCCATGTGAGTCCTCCATCTTGAATTTATATTTTATGTTAAAGTTGTGAGCAGAGCAGAGCAGCAACACATCATCACCACTCCAGCTGTAAATAAAGCTCAGTTGGGAGTCATCACACCGTAAAGTCCACAAGTAGCTGCTGGGTATAAAAGGCAGTTAAGCCATTTAAACATCCTGTTTTTTTTGTTTGTTTTTTTATGTGAGATAAATTAATAAATGAAGATTAAAAAAAAAAAAAAAATTCTCATTGAAAGACGAGGGTTACAAAAAAGTAAAAGTATCAACAGTAAGAAAAAGCCTCTGTGACCTGATAAGTGTTTTTTGTACAAACAGCATTCTTGATGCAGCCATGTTTCGCTGCTGGTACTTTCACTTGTCAGCAGTCATTTACCTGAGAAACAATTTTCCGAGTCGTCGCGGTCACGCCCATCAGACAAACATCAGAGCAATGTCATTCATCTGGTCCTCGTCTTTGTTCACTTGGACATAATTTGGTGACATGTTTTTTCTCTAGCAGTAGGCTTTTGTTCTACCAATCACTGGTATATGTGAAAGGGGACATCCATAAATGGTGTGTAGGAAGAGCTAGTCAGACATTGGTCCACTAACTGGATCATCAGGTTCGCCCTGGGTATTTTTGTTCTCTTTTCTTCTCTGTTGTGGTTTCAGTGATGTTGTCAGCGAGGGGTTAGGAATAAAAATGTCTTCCTGTCTGACTTTAACTTTTTTCAGGTTGGTGTCCCTCCCGGTGCTGGTTGACTGAACAATAATCCTCTTGATTAGCGCTCACCTTTTATGCAAATTTGCTTTGATGCATAATGGGGTTAATTTTGTAATTCCCCTAACATTCTGGTAAATGCAAAACATTTACTTCTATTAAGGATCGTGAGGCGCCTTCTTTTTTCATTTGTGGTCATATTTTTCCAAACCTAGTGAATGTTAATGAACCTGTATATGTTACAGTGCTTCAAAAAGAAATTTGCATTTTCCAAAAACAGAATCTGCATGTCAGAAATTAAATAATAATAACAATAAAAGACAATAAAATGCAATAAAGTAAAATAAGTTGCTGATTCTTTCTGACTATAAAAAAACACACAAATGAGACACTTGATATAAAATGCACAGTTGTATTATATTGTAAAAATAAGAATACATTATTTTGTATTTCTAAGAATACTTTGGAATGAGCTAAAATTCCAAATTACGTACGCCATGCACTTCAAAAGGCTTTTAGTCATCGACTGTTTTGTCTCTTTTACTTCTGTAGATATGTTCTTCCCATCTGCCCAGCCCGTCTGATGCTCCGAACCATTACCTGGCCGTGTGCCGAGCTCTTTATGCCGAGACAAGGGAACTTCACACGTTTCTGGAAAAGATAAAATGTGCCAAGGAGGTGAGAAAAATGTTGACATTACCAGACCATTTGGACCTGTTTTACCACTTGGTCACATCTCTCCATTACAGATACAAAAAATTCAGAGAAAGGATGCCTGAGGTCCTTTCTGAGCTCACATACCTTCAGTAACCTTTGCTTATGTTTACCTGCCAAAAGTGAAGTAGTTGTGTGTGTGAATTGTTCCCTTTTGCCTGCCAAAATTAAAAACAGTCATTCTACAGCCAAACAGTGAAAACAAAAGGAAAATGTCTCTAAATTGATAAGAGTTTTTGAGAAAGTACCGAACTATCGTCATCAACTGGAGTTTACCAGTTGATGACGATAAATGCAGTCTAACAACAAAAGCAGAACAAAAACAAAAAATACATTCCTGAGGCAGGAAGAATGAAAGTGTTTGTCCAGCTGAGCGCTCGACTGCGGCGTCCGGTGTTACTTCATTCTGCTCAGATGTGATGTGGCATCCTGTCTCTGGTGGTAGTCGCTGGTAAAGAGCAGAAACTGAGAGCAATTGAGAGAAATTTCTTTCTCTTTTTGAGACACGACAGTCAATATAACATAATTAACCAATAAGAAATAATACAATTATACAAGGATGGTGTCATTATCATGTTTATTCAACCTGAACATGGCAGATTAATGTGTACTGTGAAGTGTATGAAGAAGAGAAGCTGGGTTTAAAATCTAAATATATTTTAACTGATTAAATTAACATTTAGGTAATCATGTTTGAAGTGTACGTTAGCTTGATTCATCCAGACAGCCTCAGGCAGCACATGGTGTACTTATAGAATCCGTTTTGACCTCATTGAAACAGGGAACATGCTTTAGATCTTCAGTGGGTTTGCTTGCAAATGTGGTGAGTGAGGGATCGTTATTTTTATTATTTTTAACGTTACTTCACTTGTTTACCTCTTGTTCTTGTAGAATCCCCTTGTCTTTTCAGAAGATCTAGACAGAGAGGCTAATTTAAGTGTATTTTGATTTGTGTTAATGAGAAACAAGTGTTTCTCAATAAATGAGGGGTGAAGATATATGTACATTGTAGCAGGTGTCAATAGAAAACGTTCTTGAAAAACCTTAGAAAATATAGGATTTATTTTAGGGATGTCCTGGTGGAAATAAGTATAGGAAAAAAAAATAATAGAGTACAGAAAACAAAATATAGTTCCCAAATTAAAAGTAAAAAAGTAAAGTTTGGTCATAAACATTTTGAAGGGACCTTATGCACAGGTTAGCTTTGTCAGATTGTTTTATTTTTCAAGTGAGTCAAAGTGAACTTGAGAATTTGCAAAAAGAAAATCACATCAAGTTATAGCATACCAATATTTTCCTTTAAAATGATAGGATGCAAAGGTTAAGTGCGTGAAACCACTGACATTTTGAAAACAAAACTGAGAGTAGCTCGCACAGCAGATTCATTAGAGGCACGTTAAACGGCGTCATAACAGGCAATTTGATTATTTCATATCCTCTGGCGCACAGTTGACACAAGATGAGGTGGTTATCGTCAGGATCATGTGAGACAACATTCACTAATTACACAACATGTTCACTACGATAACATAGGTAGTTTGTCCATGACTAGTTCAGCTTGATGCTTGGCCATACTCTGAACGTAGACATGTTGTTTTCCCCTCGTTTCTTGTTGACCAGAACCTTCGGCGGATGGAAGGCGAGACGCAGGAGGAGCCTGAGAAAGACCTCAATGAGCTGCAGAATGCTGACTGGGTGAGAGAAAACACTGGTAGATTTATAATATAACCATGTGGTGATAAATCCAGTGCTGCTGTGTTACCTAACTTAACATTAAACATATTCCACACAGGCCCGCTTCTGGGTGCAGGTGATGCGGGATCTACGACATGGCGTGAAGTTAAAGAAGGTTCAGGAACGGCAGTACAACCCGCTGCCCATTGAATACCAGCTCACGCCGTACGAAATGCTGATGGACGACATCCGTTCCAAACGCTACAAGCTAAGAAAAGTCATGGTAAGAGATTTACCCCTCTGGTACTGCTTTTATTTTTATGTACATCCAATGTTGGATCATTTTAATCAAATTGAATGTTGCTGTTGCAGGTGAATGGAGACATCCCCCCACGACTAAAAAAGAGCGCACATGAAATCATCCTTGAATTCATCAGATCACGGCCTCCTCTTAACCCTGTAAGCAGCTCTAAATTTACTGTAATGCAAAACATACAGCAAATTCAGTTAAATTAAATGCATTTTATATTATTGTAGTTTAAGATTACATGGATTAAAAATGTAAGCGGAGCAGAAAGACATTCTATTTTCAAGATAAGATAGTCATACATTTCAAAATCACCTGACAAACACTTTTCATCCTGTCAAAGAATGCATGATCACTGTTAACTATAATGTGGAGGATCCATGATCCTGTGGGCCTGTTTTCCTTTTATTTGAGCATTTCAAGAGTTTGTGGTATCAGAATTTTTTTTCAGAGCATCTAACGTAGGTAGTTACTGGATTTTTGTTCAAATTTCTGTAGAAGCATATAGATGAACCTTTTAGAAAAAAACAAAAACAGTTTGGCTGACAACGAACCTTATAGAACATCCTGTATTTCATGTTACTTTAGCGTAACAAAAAGTTATTCTGGTTCTCCTTTCTACCAAGATCTCACTCGTGCTGCTGTTTCAGGTTTCGGCCCGTAAGCTCAAGCCCCATCCTCCACGTCCGCGGAGTCTCCACGAGCGACTGCTGGAGGACATCAAGGCTGAAAGGAAGCTCCGGCCGGTTTCACCCGATATGATTCGAAGGCACCGCCTAGGTGAGGCGCACGGAAGTGATGCGTACAGCCTGGCATCCAAGCAGAATTGGTCAGCTAATTATTCTGTACTGAGTGGACGACATTCTTAGTGGTAACTTAGCGCATGTCTGTTGTTGATTTTTTCTGGGTGTAGAAAAAACATCAACTTAGAGCAGCGTCTAATTTTTCCAGAAATGCCAACGTGTTTAAAGAAGGTTCACACAGAGTAAAAGCACTGAACCTTCATTTGCTTTTTAGACTGATTTTATTTGACATTCCTGGTAAGGGAAGGTCCTTTCATTTTAAAGGGTTACAGAAATTAGTTTTAATTGTGATAATTGTTCAGTCAAGTTTATTTCAGATAAAATTTTCTTTCAGTCCACAGGGTTTCTACAAAGTCTTGAAAATTCGAGGAAAGTTGAAAATATAATTCTTTTTCCAGTTCTACAAAGAAAGAAAATTAAGTTTGGATAAATGGCTTTCTTGCTTACACTGTTACCATTTTTTTTTTTCAAACCAGGATCTTATTGTGAGATATTTTATCTTAAATTTTCCTCATAACCTTAACCATAGATTTAGGTTATATTCCAGATCTGGATTTTTTCCCCCAAGTTTTCAGTACATTTTTTTTGGCCTCAGGCTTTTCTGAGATCATTATTTAACACTGGACCTGTGGGGCTTCTTACACTGGTTTCTGTTTTTATTTTTTGATATTTGCAAACAAAATAAATTTATCTTAGATAAAAAAAAAAACTCTGCTTTAAATACTTTATATATGTGTATAGATTTAACAAGTCTAAGTGTTTTGAGAAAGAGGGAATGTAAGTTGGTCCATGTCCCCCAGAAATGCATTAAAATGGCCCTTTACTGCAGTGCCTGATTAGAAATAATCCTTTTTGTTGTATTCAACATGCAGTTGAGCAAATCTAACAAAGTAAATGTTTTGTACTCAGATGGTCAGAATAATATGAAACCTCCCAAAAAACGACTTGGTAAGTCTGTATGTTGCCTTAAAATAATGTTATCATTTACATCTCAATTGGGCCATCAAATTACGGGTCAGTGTCTCTCTTGGTATCTGCAGGAGGGTAACGTGGCTCTGTTGCTTCGAAACTATCCATCTTTGCGAAACACTTGGGATTAATCTGAGCTCAGCTCGTTTTTAAAACTAACTTTCCGAATTTACGATTTAACATCACTGTTCATTTTAACATTTTCTTTTTCCTTTTCTTCCTCCAAACATGGGCATTTCTGTTAGTCATGCGACCTCTAAGCATGTCTTACAGTTTTGACTCATCAGGTAAATTTCATGGCGGTCATTGTGTTCTTATAACATTTGTGTGTCATTCCAGGCTGTTTTTAGAACAAGCTTCTCCTTCTCCATAATTTTATAATATAGTTGTCTCGTACAGTTGTATAAAAAGTACACTCCAGTGTCACACACTTGTTATTTTGATAAAAGCACCGCAGGGGACGCTGAGTCAACACAGTGCAACTTCACCCGAGTATGTCTGGCATTTAAACGTTTTTGTTTTGGGGGTAACACTGGAAATAGTACGGAAATATAATACATACAAGTCTGGTTAGAAGTTTACATACACTCATCGTGGACATGAATGTCTTTCACTTTGAGCATTTAATGATTTGTTTTCCAGGGTGGGCTGACTACGAAGTAATTGTGAAACAACTAATTTTGTTCCCATCGACAAGCTTCCCTGTTTTGGCATAATTGGTAAAGTTTGTTTGATTGTTACTGCTTTTAAGGATGGCGTGTAACTTGACAGTTGCTACAGTGTTTTTTAAGTTTGAAAGCCTCATCTTGACTCCGATGGATGTACCTATGTGACCAAAAAGCTCAACTTTCGTCTCATCTGAGCATAGGGCTTTTCTCCGAAATGCATTTTGCTCGTCAGCACAGGCAAATTTCGGTCAAGCTTTAAGATGTCTCATGTCTGTGAGTCTTTCTTGGTCAGCCCGCTCTCATTCTGTGGTGACAGAAAACTGTCTGAACAGACACACTCTTGTTCCAGTAGTTTAACTTAAGTCTCTGTGCCTGAATGTAGGCCACCACAGCTCGGCCTCTGGTTCTATCCAGCTGTTCAATGTTAGGAAGAAAGGTTTTTGAAAATTCATTAAGTGTTCCTGAACATTACAGTCAATTTTTTTTTCATCTGAATGTATAGTTTAGCTTTTCTTCTAGAACTTTGCAAAGTAGCAAAAAGTACAGAAGTGACATTCAATGCATTAATTAGTGCTTGTAAATTTCTGTTAAACCAGACATTTTCAGACATTCACTGATAGGACTTTACAAACCAGCGCTCTGCTGTCTCTGCAGCCTGGTCACTCTAATCTGCCCTCTCTGATAAATATGTGGAAATTACATAACGCCGCTGCCAGAGGTTTGGCTCACATGTAGGTGAAAGGCAGATGTCAGTTTTAATGTGCCGTTAATCCTCACAGGAAGATGACGGTAAACCTTTGCACTGTGGCTGCACTCATCGTCTTCCTCTGGTTTTTTGACACATCCCTTCATGTACCTTTCCCTTTGTGCTTTTAGCTCTGATGCACAGCCTGTTTATGCCTGATTGTGGAGCACAGCACAGCAGTCTCTAGTATCATCGCACTTGGACCTATACTTTTGTTCAGCATTAGCAAGAAATGTGTATCTGTTTTCGCTCCCGCTGAATGTGATGTTTGCTGAATTTACCTTCAGGTGCCGGGAAAAGCATCAGCACCCCTCAGGACTTGTTCCGCAGTCCAGGTAAAGCACGCACTGCTGGTTCATTTAATCACCTTGAAGATGATCTACAACATAAATAGGGCTGCACCTAAACATTATTTTAGTAATCAATTAGACGATTAATCGGATAAAAAAAAAAAATACTGCCACGTTTTGTAGGTTTTTCATGTAAGCCTTTTTTATGCAACATTGGAAATACATTAAAGGATGCCAACAAATAATGAATTTCTTTTTTTCAACAGGAAACTAAACATTTTTATTGGATAAAATGTAATAACACAGTGAACGCTTAATCATTAAGGATGTATCTGCAGCAAAAAGAAAAAAAAAATACTAACATCAACATGTGGAAGCTCAGTCCTTTGTGCTGATCTTTAACAATACAGTGATACCAACACATTTTAATAGGTTATAAGCTATTTAACCTGTCAAAATAATATATAAATAATGTGTTGATTATTTTTAAAGTAACAAATTAATAATTGAGTGGAAAAGGTGGTTAATAGAAGATTTCTTTACAGAATTTGAACCATTTGCCACTTGAAGAGTTTTGGGTAGAATACATTTACAAAGTTTTTTTTTAATCTTAATTGCAAAGTATATATTTTATTTGTACAGGTTTGACTTAATTACTGCTATCACACTGTTGTTCTTCATCAAAACAGCTTTTTTTTTGAGTCTGTATAAGCTTAATCAATAATTAAATTAAATTAGTTGAAAATTGTATAAATAATTGATCAATCCAATTAATTGTTTTCAACCCTGAAACATAAACTGGTTTATTTGCCTTTGTGGCAACTTGCAAAAATCTGAATGAGGCATTTTGACCCACAGCGTCTCCTGACGGGCAGAGGAAGTTGGCTGGCAGCACCCACTCTCTGGCCAGTGGGATGACCGGGACCCCTCAAAGAGCACAGCAGCTGAGCCAGAGGAAGAGGCTCCTCAAAGCTCCCACACTGGCTGAACTGGACAGCTCAGAATCTGATGTGAGTCTTCTGGCCGCTTCCGATCACACCGAATGATCATCTGCATATCTGTGGAGAAGAAAATCAGAAAACCTGTCAACCTATCAAATAGTATGCAGTTTTATTTAACGGTGTGTTATTACCCGACTGACAGGAGGAGCCCACAAAGAGCAGCTCCAGTAGGTCCACGTCTTTACTGGAGGACAGATCTCCTGAGGCTGTTGCGGAGAAGAAAGGTGTGATCTAACACAGAGGAGTCTTTAGTAGAAATATTAAATCAGTTACGTCTTCCATTCCTATTTAAATGTTTTAATTCCTACAGCACCTCCAAAGTTCCTGCCCGTTTCTGCCACTCCTCAGCCAGAGAAGCACCAGACTCTTCAGAGGCGGCACTCTGTGGAGAGGGAGGCGTCTGCTTTTGTTCGGTCTTTTGCACCACCGTCCAAGCAGAGCTCCAAGTCGTTGGTGAGTTAACTGAGGGAGCAGTCATGTTTTTTTCTATCCAGGTTTCATTGAGGTTAAAGCTGTTTTTCTTTTAGTAATGTAACACAAACAAGGAAAAATTGTGCTGCAGGCTCTTTGGTAGAGATGAGCGTTTTGATTGACCCGAACCTGTATTTGATGCTTTATTAAATTAAGAAAAGTAATCAAATACATGCTTTTGGTTAATATTTTCATAGACTTATAAAGGTAGGAGTTGTTTAGGCCTGCTACAATGACAAATTATCTAAGAAATGATTGTGATAAATATTAAAATTGTTTTGAGACCATTTTCAAGTAATATTTTGATAATGGCAACATAATGCAAGTTTACTTTCTCAAAGACCAGCACATTTTGTAAAAAACACTGGAAGATATTTAAAATATCCAAAATAAGATACAATCAAAAAAACAAAACAAAAATAAAAAGCTCATAATTGAAACCTAGAACAACCTGGATCATGAAGTCTGTCAACAAAAAATATTAATCATCAGAATGAAAATTGTCAAGATCATTTTAATTGATTCTGTGACTAACTGATTAACTGCTTATTGAGACAGGCTTGGAGTCATTTACTGAATGAGGGAAAAAGATCAGATTTCCCAGTTGGCTTTTTATTCACAGTTTGTTTCCACTGATTGATCTGGATGCCTATTTGGCAGATTTTTGAAAACACTGAAATAGTTTGTGAAGATATAGCTAAGTTGATGCAAAAAACAACAATGAAAAAAAGAAAACCCAGCAGTTTTGCTGTGTACTAAAATTTGTATGATAAATAAATTGTATAATTGCGGTGTTTTAGGCTGATTTTTGTTTTCCCTTCAATCTTCAAAATTGGCGTTTGGCTGTTGACGATTTTTTAATATTATTAGTAGCACACAAAGCATGACTTTGCACTCAGTGAAAGGTTTATGACTGACAGGCAAAGAAAAAGAATTTTCTTTGCGCGATGAGTTAAGGTGTGGTCCAAGATGAAAACAAATAGTTTTTTTTAAGCAACTATTACTGGTCAGACCTGTCAGACGGAAATTTCCAGTCACTTATTAAACAATCACCGCATTCCTTGTGGTCGACTGACCTGCCTGCTGTCCAGTCGACCAAATCACAGCAAATACGTTGAGACTAGAAGTTGCTGTTCATTTATTTGCTACAAAAATATCAGAATACTCACCTTAGGAGTTTAAAAAAGAGGGTTTTTTTGTATGACATGCCAAAAAATAAAACCTTTAATCGAAGCAACCTATAGTTTTTTTGGGGGGGGGTTTTTGCAATTTTTGTCAGTCTAATAATAAAATAAGTCTGTTATTACTGTGGCAGCAACAGTAGAAGTCGAAAATGTCAGCTTAACGTCCTCCTGTCCTGTGACTGCTTATTTGTTTACAATGAGGTCACTGGCTGAGCTTTTCTGTGCTCGGTCGTATGATTCTAGTGAGGCTGACAGGATGTAATTGAAACCACAGGACTGCTGCGCTAAGAGGGCCATTTGGGGAATATGTTCCTTCTCACTACTTGGTTTTCAGGACTTTAGAGCGATACCTGAGTCTCTAATGTCTAGAAAAGGTTTGACATATGAGAAAATTGACACCTAAAACTGGTAATTAAATTGCTTTTTGATGTATTTCAGCTATTTGAGATCATTTCTGTCACATTTGTGGCAATGGCAAAGCATGGCTCTCATAACTGGTCACTGTGCTTCAGCTAAACACCCACAATCCTATGCTTAATCACTACCAGTAATATGTAAAATAAACGTTTTTGAGCTCTGTATCGTGTTATAATGTTATTCTGTTATCAAAAACATATCTAGAGTGTTGCCTTGATTCTTTTCTTGCGTGTTTAAGAAATCCTTTAATCTGCCATGGCAATCATTCAGCTGTCCAAAATGCCTGAGTGGACATAGCACCCCTACCCAATTCCTCCACCCAGCTCCTTCAGACTAGCTGGCAGCAATTAGCAAACACCTGGTGGAATTGCAGGTCAGCTGAGCAGATACAAGCTACTTTTCATTTCAAAGTTGGTAAAAATGTTGTGAAAGAGTTAGTAGAAGAATGCTGTTGTGATAACTTCCTGATGTGTGCGTTCCAGAAAGAGTTTTAAAGAGACAGAGGCTCCATTTTAAGGCCTTATGTAATAAAGTTACATTTCTTTTAAGGCATGTTGGATATATACAGCATCTTTATAACAACTACAGGTAACATTATTACCTGACTGTGGCGTAAAATAGCACTATGGGCCTAGAAAATGCACAATACTGCCCCTTTAAACCTGTGTGTGCGCATTATGTGAATCCCAAAGTATCACATCGGGCTTCTCAGTACGCACTGAGAAGCCATTATGATGCTGCCATCATAATGATGAACCACAAAATTTAACACCATTGAAAACAGGCAAGGCTCTGCTGTCTGCGATGGAGGAAGCACTGGATTGTTGTTGTGCCCCTGAAGACCTGTCTGACCCCTGCAGAGATCCCACGGGTTGTTTTTATGGTGCAATGGAACCATAATGGCAACATAATGCAAGTTTGAATCTACATGTCAGTTTTATCTAGTGTAATGAAAGTAAAACAGTCAGCCCTTTGCAGTTACCTTCATTTTCTGATGCTTCCTCCTGTACCTCATTAGCATATTTACTCAGGTTAGCCAAACGATCTGACAAACTTACTTGCAGTCAGTTTTTTTTTTTATATAACGTTGCAGCAGACTGTGGGGAAGGTGACTTCGTATGTGTCCTGTTTGTTTATCACCGTCTGATTTTTTTCTTACATGAAATGCGAAGAACAAATAACAAACAGGGTTTTAGGGAAGCCAAGCAGGGACATCTAAGTTCTTGGAAGTTATTTTTTGCACCTCTCAAAGGCAACAGCTGAGCTCTTTTTGTGTCTTCAATTGAACTGAATGACTGCAATTGTGAGAGGAAAACTTAATAATCTCAGGTGTCGCGTTAGACATCAGACTAGCTTTCATGTTTCACTTCTTATGAAATCAAATTTTACTTATTTTCATATGTGTAGAGCCGTTAAGTTTGCTGTAAATTATTACATAACGGATTCTGAAAATATCCTTTGAATGACGGAGTTGTCTTATTAAATTCCACCAAACATGCAGCATGTGATAAAGTGTTTTGGAGTACAAGGTGCTGCTGTTTCAGTCTCAATGTCCTGTTCCCTTTCCTCCCGCCCGCTGGTCAGGTGGAAGCAGCCGGCAGCGCTCAGGTCACGGTATGTCACCATAAACTGCACATCATCAGATTATCCCATCAACATCACCGTGTTAGGAAAACCATCTTCAGCACTGTATGATTGGTTTTACTTAAAGGGTTGTGTAAGGTCTGTCTCAGTGAGAGCCCTGTCTGTGGAGTGACTGAAATTAGCTTTAGCTGGGTTATGAAACAAGACAGAAGGTGGGAGAAAATTCCTCAGTGGAGAAATTTGTTGGAGTTTTTCCCTTGCAGCATTGCAGGTGTGGTTTGTTATAAACCCATGCGCAAATATATGGGTTTGCGCATGGGCCTACTCAGCCTACTCATTTAGGCTGATGAGTAAATATAACATTTCTAGAAAACCCAAATTAACCTACTGGAAGTTTGTAGAACATCTCCTGCAGATTCTGCACTCATCTTCTTTGTCACATTTTCCTCGAGTCGTCATTCATGTGAACGGTTTCTGTTTCCATTACTCCCATTTCGCTGCATTTCTGGTCTTCTGATGATGCTGGGTGTTTTGTATTTTACTCCATTCATGTGGCATTTATCTCACTGGAAGAAAATGCCACATTCCTCATGTTTGTCTCCTCTTCTGTAAATGCAAGTGATGGTTTTCAGATGCGATGTGTTGCTTGTTTTGTTTTTTCCTGCAGGAGGAGTTCTGCTATCCTGTGGAGTGTTTGACTCTGACGGTGGAGGAGGTGATGCACATCAGACAGGTTCTGGTCAAGGCAGAGCTGGAGAAGTTCCAGCAGTACAAAGACGTCTATAATGCTCTGAAGAAAGGAAAGGTAGAGTTCTCTTGTTGAGTCGAAATGTTCACTATTTGAATGCATAAGATTCAAATATCCATGTTTCCTTCTTTAGCTCTGCTTTGCATGTCGAACCAAAAAGTTCTCCCTCTTCACTTGGTCCTACACCTGCCAGTTCTGCAAAAGGTAAACCAGTACTCTTTATCTTGATCAACAGTTTGGCAGGTTTTAACTTAAGCAAAAAAATTTATCAACTTACATTTACTTAGCATGATTACTGTAATCAAATTTGGGGAGTTGTTCAGTCTGGAAATGTATGAAATGTTGTATCGATACTTTCTAGAGGAAAGTATATTAGTTTATAAATGAGATTCTTACACAGTCTTCTCTGCGATATTATTTTCTAAGTGGATAAGTATCATAAATAAAAATATATTCCTTTACTATCAAAGATTTTGTCTTTGATTTGCTACTTCAGTACTGAATCAAAAGCTCGGTCAACAATCAAAGAGAGCCATTTTTGCGTTTCACATTGGGTATAGATGCCCAATAAATCAGTGGTGCTTGTGAATTATTTAATTTAATCTTAAATAAAATCACAGACCACAAACTGTTATCAAAATGTTCAGCTGTATCTTTTCTAAATCTCAATAGATTTTTAAATAGAGCCCAGTGACCTTGGCCAAGATGCCAGAAAAAGCTGCAGAATCAGGAACATTTTATTGTTCTCTAAGTGTATTTAGTTGTCAAGAATAATTAAAACTTATGAATAAATCCAAAAAATATTATTCAGGAATACTTTTAAAGGGGTTAAAAAATAAAAATACAGAGTTGATAAATATCAGAAAAAACTAGCTCAACTTGAGACATCATGAAGCTTTTTACATGTTCTTTTAGCTACGCACTGACAAGTTTAAACAAAATTTAATTTAGGTGGAGTTTTCCTGCCTTATCTTTTGCGTTTTCAGCCTCTGTTCAGTCATATCCAACTTAAAAGTTATGTTTAATTTTTTTCAGACCAGTCTGCGCCCAGTGCTCAAAAAAGGTAGGAGGCTGAAGGCCTTTGATGCTTTTTAACCAATCCTCAGCATGATAAACTGCATGGAAACTTTTTATCAGTCTTAAATATTTTGCTTATTTCTTCTTTCCTCTCCAGATGCGGCTACCATCTAAGCCCTATTCCACTCTGCCCATCTACTCTCTTGGTCCCAGTGCAGGTGCTAACGATGTCGCTCGTGTAGCTTCGGCTCCACCAGAACCAGAGAAACACGCGCCTGGATACGGCAGACACAGTCTACGCCGAAGGTCGTAGCTGAACGATGGCAAAGACAAAAGAAAGTCCGGCGTGCAGAATTTTAACGTTTCTCGCTGTTTGCAGGTTGTCCAGGCACAGCAGCCGAGACGGGCAGTCGAAGGACGAACTGGAGCTGCCCAAAGAGCTGACAGAGGACTGGGTCACCATGGAGGTCTGCGTCGACTGTAAAAAGTTCATCACAGAAATCATCTGCTCCAACAAGCGCAGCCTGTCGGTGGCGTCGAAAAGAGCCCGTCTGAACCGCAAAACTCAGTCGTTCTACATGCCGTCGTCTAAGTCGACCAGCTTCCACCCCGCAGAGCGCCCCATTAGTGAAATGTAGGGCGGAGCCCGCGTACGTCATTCAAAGTATCCTCCCAGGATTTGGGCACTTTATTGAAATTTAAAAGAAAATCCACATTTGACACGGACTGCTACCAAAAAATTTAGAAGTTGCCGTGCCAATCCGGAAGTAGTATCCCTCTCAGGAAAAGCTGCAGGCATTACATTAGCTGTGATACTAGTGAATATGTGGCAAAGATGCCCATCACCACTTTTAAATACAGTACAGCAGCTAAGATGCTGTGAGACTGTTTTGCTTCCAAAAGCCAATAGGAACCTTGTCTGAGTCCTTCACTCAAACTAGGGATGATATGATGCAGAAAGCCAAAAGATGTAGTGATATCATGTAAATATTGCAGAGGCCCAATCAATGTCTAATGTCGATGAGCTTTCCAGTTCCCGTTTACTTCTTGCACTCAGGAAGATTAACCGACAGAAATGCACTGTACAGTCTCTTTCTTGTCAGGTCTGCTGGGGCAGATCTCCGCCTCTCTCATCCTTCCAGCAGCAAATTATTTTGCCAAAAGTTTCTCCTTCTCAGCCAGATCAAATGAGTTACTGCTGTTATCTCATATTACTGAGGGGCTCAGATTGCCTGTATTTTTCAGGGTGTTTTTTTTTTTTTTTTTGCTATTTAAACTAAATGTATATTCATTTCTGTGCAAGGTGCCAAAATGTAATTTCTCTGAATGCCTTTGTAGCTACAGAACTATTGTACATAATGTGTCATAAACTAAATGACGGTATCTTTAGTTTCTCAACTCCTTGTGCTCCAAAGTGGGCCACAGACATACATGAAGGATTTTAGAAAGTGTACAGGTTGTATATTCATATTGTTCCAAATTCAAATTTAATATAAACTTATTAAAGTTTCATTTTATTATTTTCCAGATTTCTGGCCATTAGAATTATAGTTTTTAGTGTATTATTCTGTGCAATGAGTTTAAAAATCCTGTGTTAACATTAAGCACTTTATTTGGACCGGATTATTGTTTGTTTGGTTTTTAATCTAAAATAATAATTATGTAATTTAAAGAATCTGTGCCACTTTAAAAAGGTCCCTTATGAATACAGTAAATGTTTCAATAAGCGTTTCAAAGCAAAGTGATAAGGAATGCTACACAGAATTGAATGTAGACATTTTAAGATTTTACTTTCAGAACATATTTTCATTTTAAGTGATTCTCCTATCAGTCCTGCACACACGCATCACCAATAGATACAAAGCTTAACCAGCCTGTTTAAGAAATGTCAGTGCAATTTAAAAAAAACAATAAAGCGATCCATAAATCCAGTTTTATTTTGGAGCTCTATAAGGAATGTGTGCATGCTGTAGTGAAAACTGTCTGTTTTTATCAGAGAAATTAAAATAAAGTCATGATGATTGTTAAATTTGAATCAGTCTCTCTGTCATATGATGTAAAATTTCCTCAAATGTTTCACAAATGGCCTTTTGATGGCCTGCTGCTGTGTGCCAGCTGACCTGTGAAGACCCAGAACAGAGATAAGTGGCTAACAGAAATGTACAGTATGTGCAGCTACCTGGATATTTCACAAATGGTCAGGACCTCAAACTCTTGAGTATGGCAGGCTAAAAGTGCCTAAATTTAAATAATATATGCCACAACTAAATTCAGAACCGTGATAACTTAAAACGGAAATGATTGAGTCATGAAAACTGAAGGGGGGCAAAAAAACATAATGCTACTATATAAGTTACTTAAGTTATTTTAGTATTTATGTCATTAAATAACTAAATTTGAAATTATTCTAAAATGTTTTGTAAATAAATCATTTCAACACAAAATTGTTCATTTAAAAAGTTTACTTCCAGTTTTAATTATTTCAGTATGCATTTATGAAGCCATGCCAATACTGACAGGTTAAGTATATCTATAATTAAGTTGGGTAATTATCCTTCAAAGGATTAGTGCCAGTTGGTGATTGGTCAAAAACTGACTTGCTATCGAGGTTGACCAATCAAATGTCAGACTCTGCTTTGTGACCAGTGCCAGGAAAGATTGGTTAACTATTATCACTTAAACTGCTACTTATGACTCCAAAGATAATAAATTAAAATGTGAATTTATGACTTGCACAATTTTTGAGATTTTTGAAACGTTTAAATAATCAAGTTTTTTGGGGGGGTATTGTGTCACCATTTGCCAACGCAGTCAATATGTCTGTTTAGACAGTAGAGGGCGATAGAGGCACATTTAAAACCTGACCTGTTGGCTCATATATCTGAAGCGTGTTTGGGGACATCTAGTGGTAGTAGATCGACACTGCAGGAACTTTTATCTTCATTGTTTCAAGATAAAACAATAAAGCAAGCCATGCTTGTATAAACCTATTGTATAAAAACACCATCTGTCCAACTGTTTACACATCTTATCACAATGTAACCACATATTTCAATGCATTTTATAGGAATTTTATGTGAATGACCAACACAAAGAAGTGTATAACTGTTTAATAGAAAGAAAATTATGCAATGTTTTGTCATTTGTTTGTAGATAAAAGGAGAGAGAGAAAGAGAGAGAGAGAAAACATAAAACTGTTAAAAGGTGGACTTCTTCACGTCCTACGGCAGATCTTCGGGTGGAAATCAGAACAACTAATAAAAAGTTTTTTGTAAACATAATCGGAAATATTCACGGCGCTTTGAGCTAAACTTTCTGGAATTATGCATTACAGCATCATATAAAAACTGAGCCATAAGGAAATAACTTGTGAACCTTTCCCTGCATAATTTGATTATTTTCATAGCCCAACAATTTCATTACAATAATTGCTATCAGGATTATCTTGGGAAATTTTAAATATAAAATAAAATGTATTAAGGTGTACAAGGCCACACGTTAACTGCGGGAAAAATCCAATTATCCAATTTTCATTTATAATTGTAAATGCTGCCTGGTCCTTCTCGCATAGTTTGAAACTACCTCGATAGGGTCTAGTAACAGACACTGAAAATAACCTGGCTGGCCACAGCCTCTGTGAAGGGTGACCCTCACAAGCTGGTATCTATTGAAAGGCAGTGGGCAGCCAAGCGGTCATTAACGGCCTAAACGGGTTGTGTATTTAGCAGCAGCTCAGTGGTGCTGATCCTGAGCGCTGCTCTGGGTGACTGAGTCAGGCACAAGACATCCGACAGACCGTCATGTGTCTGTTCTGATGTTTTAGGTCATTGTGTGTGTCATTCTGAATAGTTTGCTTAATCAAGTTTAACAATTGCTTTGGATGTGCTTGTAGAGACACAGGAAGGAGGCTTTTGGGAGGCATTTGGAGCGAGCAAACATCGGGAGTCATTTCACTCAGAATCAGTGTTATTGTGACAACGAATAAAATTTCTTTTTTTCACTCGCGATCATGGATTAAAATGCAAAACTGAAACTAAATATCTTCTGCGCTTCATCCTCGGTGCTGCGTATGTGTCCGTCATACAAACAGAGAGTCTGTCAGGATGGTAACTGGATATGAAGAGCTTCTCATACCAAACGCTTGGTATGAAAAGAATGTCAGCCATCAGGTCAAGAGGTCACATTTCAGCCACAGAATACCATAAAATTGTGTATTCACTACATTCCCCTAACATCTGAAGATCAAAATACTGCTACGTGTCGGCTGGCGGATGTTGCGCTGGTTTTTAATGAGGTGTGCAGCGCAAACGTGTCACTTGATAGTCATGGAAAAGTTTATGTGTCTGGCTGAACAGTCTTCACCTGATATATTAGGGAGATTATGTCTAAGCCAGCCAGGAACATAGGAAGTTTTCCAGGTGGGCAAAGGCATCGATGTAATTTTTTCCTATAAACACTGTATGTGCAGTATGTAAGACATCTGAGTTCTTAACATATGCTTTTCTAACTTACTGTAGCAGAGAACTGAGCACAAATAAAGCTCTGTTATTCATTCCTCTCTTCCTTTGTAACAGCAAAATGGAGAATCTAAAAATAAAAGATAGCCTATGTTTTAGTTCAGCTGATACCAAAAATCAATTTTGAACCATGATCATTTGAATTAATCATTTGCTGAGAACTTTGTATCCTCCTTAGTTGGCACATAGTTTTGCATGTCAATATGGTACCTGCTTCAATTAGAGTTAGTACGGTGGCTACTGGCAACCAAGACATATTTTTCTGTGAAATTATCTCCCAAGAAGCTTAAAATGAAAATATCAATTGGTCATAAATCATCACATGGTGTATGACCAGTTGGTTAAACCATCTCATCCACAGGAATTTAAGTTTCCTTAAAGATTTAGTTGCTCTGTTATAAATTCCTTAAGCTTAAATTTTAGGAATTTAAGTTTTAAGTTTAAGATTATTCCTGTTGGAACAATATGTGCTCCTCTAGTGAGTAAAGCAAATCAACACGAGAACATGAACATAAACAAATATGGAAAATGGCCACTGCTACTAAGTGGTAATCAAATTTCTATATTTTATTTTAACGAAATAAAGGCGCAAGTCCTAATGTGAATAAACTACAAACTTCATGAAAGCAAAGAGGGTTTTAGAACGATGTTGCAAACACTGGATCTCTCCCTGACACCTCTTCCTCTCTTATCTGCAGAAAGCAGGTCATTGCATCACCCAGGGGCTCTTTGAAGGCAACTTTGTCACATGTTCTCACATCAACATTCATACAGGAAAAGACTGTGCGTGTAAAAAGCTTTGTTGGATTTTCCAGAGAAAATGTAAGCCCATTTTTCGAATAGTTAAATATTGGCTCATTTTATTTTATTTGACAAAATCTGTCATTCTTTGGCTTTGGCTTATCAAACATGACAAAAGACTGGTTCTTCATCTCTGTAGGAGGTCTTTTATGCCCTTTGACGGCTCTTTTCTTTGACAAGTGAAATTCAATAACAAGTGAGTTAAAGAGGAATGTATTATTTACTATACAAAGTGCAAATAGTGCCACTGTTAGGTCATTGACAGAACTCAGTAGAACCCAAATCTATAAATATATCTCTCCTGGTCTGGCAGGAAAACGATGGAAAATATAGCTGCCACATAGGGGGAGTTTCCTTTGTATTAAGGCAGGGACAATAACACATTTATGCTGATCATCAAACGTGAGTGCAAATATTTCTTTTTCAACGTCCATTGTTTCTAAAAAAATATCATTTTCTTTAAGCTTGTCGACTTCTCATTGACTCTTCAGTTCCATCACAGGTGTTTCGGCATTACCACCTCCACACAGGTTTTGTGTTTCAGATCACCGTCAGCGGTGCCAAACAGGCCGCTAACTTGCATGGGCTCCATTAAGCGATGCTCTCAGTGTGAAATGGTTGCCCACTGTTAGTGTAAAGGCCAAAATATATCAAACCAAAGAAGAGGTTTTGCTCATGGAGGGTTGGGTCGGTTGGAAACACAGACCAGCGGCAGAGACCCATGGTCAAAGAGCTTATACGGTAGAGAACCTTTTGAGGTCCAAACATCCGTTTTTGGGTCGTAGCACTCAAAGCAATCCGAGTCCTCGATGACATCGTGGCCATTGAGGATGCGTCCGCCTGTGACGTACAGCTTGTTGTTGATCACTGTGGCGCTGTGGTGCATTCTTCGCTCTTTCAGATTTGCACACTTGAAGAATTTGTTGGCTTTGGTGTCGTAGGCAATCATTCTCCTGGTATATCCTGAAAAAGAAGATTTTTTTTTTTTTTGTGCATAACCAAACTTTCTTGACACATTTTCTCTGTAGTTTACATTATTTATACTCACACACAAATATCTGCTGGGTTATTTCATCTTTTTCGGACAGAAACTGGGTCAAAAATTGCTGTAGAGTTAAAGAAGACACTACAAAGGTGCCTCATTACTCCTCACAGAATGACACTTTAAACTTTACCATATGACATTTTAAACTGTATTCAACAGAAATAGAAGAAATAGTAGCGTCACTGGATAAAGATAATGACATTAATTTGAGAACAAGGCTGTTGACTCGAGATAATATTAGACTTTTAGTTGCTAAGGAACTCACCATAAATTATAACTAAAGTTCAATATTTACACTTTGACCAAAGAATTGGTAATAAAGTAGGTATAAAACCTCAAGTTACAAGTGCATGTACTTCATGGAGCGATAACAGGAATGATTTAATAAAACACATTATAATTACTTGTTTAGTAATCCAAGCTACAAGTTATTCTAATAAAGTAAAATTTGTGAATTTGTTGTTAGTCTCTTTAACCTTCTTTCTGGTTGAAACCCACAACTCAGTTTTGTCCTGTTGAAAACTCACCTGGGCTTGATCTGTCCATGACTAACTGGGAATCTTGTTAGCAAAATAACTTGGAGCAAATTGGATTATTCTAACCCTGAAAGTTTTGAGAAGCAGCAAATTGTATCGAAAAATGAAAACCCATAGGTGAAGACTGTATTTGCTATTGCCACTGTAGTAACCGATATACGTATTACTTTGTTTCATCCAAAGGAAAATTTATTATGAGTATTTTAAAATATTTACATTGCAATGGTCTCAAAGCAGAATTTCCAGCCTTGGGTGTAAGAGTCTAGTTCTTCCTAATATAGAGGAAAACTCAAAGTTGATTCTTATCTTGAATTTGACAAATCTAGAAACAGCTCTGGATGCAGAAAACAAGTGTTGTTATCCAATGATAATGACATATTTTGTAAGAATATCGTTAATATCATGGCAAATTCATGTTCACTTTGTGTTGGTCCATCACATAAGATCCCAATGAAAGACATTCAAATTCGGGGTTAAATTTTTAAATCCAAGTAGATGCTTTTCATCTATCAGCCTTTACCTCCTATAATATAGATCTTCTCCTCAATGACAGCAGCTGGCGCACAAACATTTTTCACGGTCCTTGTCTCCAATCTGGACCACAAGTTGCGAGAGATGTGATACACCTGTTTCACAATAAAAATGTTGACAATTAATGTAACTCAGAGTCTTCAGAAAACACTTCTTAGAGAGCTGGGCCTTACTTGAATAAGCCGGACCGGGTTCTGCATGGCGTCCTCCCCTCCAAACACGTAGATCCTCTGATCACTGGCTGCAACTGCTGGATGAAGCACAGCGGTAGGCATCGCTGCCATGGCCTCCCATTGGTTGAACATGCTGTTATACCTCTCCACTGACTGAGCGATTCGCTTGTCCACCCCAATGCCTCCCAGCACAAAGATGAAGTGCAGATAAGACACACTTTGGTGGGCGTATCGAGGCTCCAGCATCGGCTCTGCGGTCCTCCACTGGTTTGTTTTGAGGGAAAGTGTGTAAACGGTGGAGCTGACTGAGCTATCCCCAGAAGCCATGCAGAGACTGAGGCCTCCCAGCACATAAAGGATGCTGTGGATGCACACATACGCAGCTTTGTAAAGGCGCAGAGGCAGCTTGGCCAACCACTGCCAACGATGGGTCCTTTCATCGTACAGAAGTGCCTCTCGAGAAGTCTGCTCGTTGTTTTTGCGTCCTCCAACTACCACCAGCGTCTCTCTGCAGGTGTAACGTCTTGGTGTGGTCCAGAGGGGCTTCAGCTCACGGCTGCACTTGGTGCTGGCTGTGAGCATAAGACGGCGTACGGAGTCGATAATCTCAGTGCAGAGTGTGGATGACTGCACCAGTGGGTCGTTGGCGATGAACTGGAAGAGGTATGTTGGATGGATGTAGCGGAGACGAACCTTCTTGAAGAGATCGTGAATGGCGCCGCGTCGTGAAAAAGGGTCGTGGTGGATCCATGCCAGGAGAGTCTCAAACACCTGCTCCTCCTCAGCACAAAGGCGGTCATCCTCCAAGTAGCACATGAGCTCTGGAAGAGACAGCTCACAGAAGTCCTCGGTGGCAGCAACATCAGAGAAACACCTCACAGCCATCTCCTTTGCCTTCTCCTTCAGACTCTCGCAGTGGAGGATCTCAGACAACCGGATCATGCTCAGACAGTTCTCAGGGCTCAGCTGCTCCTGCAAGAACGTGGAGCAGGCCTCAAACAGACCCCCATAGTGAAGCATGGACGCTGCCTGCATGAGGGGGAGCACATTCTCCATGGTGATAGTGACGCAGCCCGTGTAAACATAGTCCACAATGCCAGTGAGCACGCTTGAAGAGATTCCCTTCAAGTTGACACGGGCTTGGCTGCTCTCCAGAAAGTTGTTGCAGAACATGGCACGGAAGTACGGGCTGCTGGACACCAGGACATTCCTGTGACAGGGGATCTCCTGGTGCTCAGTGCAGAGCAGCACATCGGTCAGGATGCGCTCCTGCCGCAGGATGTTGAGCTGGACGAGCAAGTGGCAGGGAAGTTCTGAGTCTTTGAAAGAGAAAATGTCCGCTCGTCTGCCGGCCATCATGTTGCTGGCAAAGGAGGAATAGAGGCACAAAATTTTTTCAGTTGAAGATACAATGCAATACATGCCAATACAACAAATGCAATAAATGTACTTGATTTATGCTGCTGAGTTTGTTACCATTTTCTAAAATTGCATTCTGATTTTCACACCGCCGAAAATACCACTCTTCAAAATAAGCTGTCTGAATCTGAAGCAACGTGACATTCTGAACAAGTCATCACAAATCCTTACAACGCCAAGGTATATTGTGTTTTTATCTTTGACTTTGATAACTGAAGTCAGTTTACTCATAGAATAAGGAAACAAGACCCATAAAAATCTGATTAGATAACATATAAATGTATTTGTGGGAGTTAGACAAGGTTTTAAGTCTCAAATTTAAAAATTTTGAGTTTTCACAATGCTACTTGGATTTTTGAAAAATTAAAAAAGGAAAGTGTTGGCTTCTTTAGAAAAATGCTTTTGTTTTGCTATTCTGTTTTACTTTCACAATTGCTGGGCTACTCCTCCTGATCAAATATACGTATCTCATTGGCTTAAGTCTGCAAACAGTATGTTTGGTGATTTGGTTTATTGGAAAGCCGATCATTCATGACTCACTCAGAGCAGCTGTCCTTACTATGAATCACTGACTCTCTAATTTTCTATTTTAAAGCCCATCCTTATACACCCGTCCACCATTAGGCCACATCTGTCATCAGGCTGCCCATCACTGCTAACATTAAACAGACTGTGTCAACAGACCATCTGTGTTTGCCTCTCTTTCATTCTGAATCTCTCCCCCAGGACCCATTTCACCCTCTCTAAACTCTGCTGCTATTTTCAACATGTTATGGGTTTTTTTTTTCTACAATATTTCTCGTCTTTGGTGCCAGAATCTGATCCTCTGCAGTGGTGGTCTCTGCGGTGATCCAGGACAAAATTCTCTGAACAATTAGCAACAAATTCTTGGTAAAAAAAAAAAAAAAGAAATCATTGACAGTGTCCTGGCTGCCTGATACATTTAGACGCCTAATCATTATTGTGTATTATTAGATGACAGCGGCTGAGAGTGACATTTCACAGCAAGCATATTTACCTTGGTCCAGTGGTGGAGAGTCAGAAATTAGGCTTCATTTGAATCAAGATTTACAGACATAATGAAATATTTCAGTTGCTTCCCATTTCTACTTTAATTTGTGTCCCTAAAACAAACACCTTTCAACTTTTAATACTTTTAATGTTGGAAAATGGAAGTTATTAGTCCAAAACATAGCGTCTAATATCTTTTATTCATGAATACTCTTCTGACATTGCCAACTTTTTACAAACTGGTGAAAGCTAAAATTGGCTGCATTCCATGACTGAACTGGAACGTATGTAAATGAGTTGTCTAGATGATTGGATTCATTTTATTATATGTTATATTCCTGTTCTAAATTGGGAAAATGTCTTGTGTTAAATTAACACTGTACAGAAAATCTGAGTAGAACAGAAAATAAAACAATATGTCTGAACTGAAAGGATATGAGCTGAATTGAATGCATTTAAACACACCTGACATAATCTTTTAATCATAAGGACTACATATGCCCAAGTAATTTCAAACTAACTTTGATGAACACTATGTAATTACATTATGATGGTGTCCTGAGTCTTCAAAATATGAATAATTTTCTCACTGAAAAATAGTTTGTCCACATTCTAGATCTCTTCCCAAGTTTAAAGAATGTGGTAGCGAAACCCCATAAAATATATAAATATACATTATTGGCCTTGACTTGTCCTACCCAACCTTTTGGGTACCCAACCCTTCTGAGATTAACTGAGAAGATGGCGGTGAACGTCTTCGTGGTGAGAAGACGTTCACCATGATTTGGGTGAGGAGTTGCATCATTTAGGCAAGAAATAATGCATGACCTATTCGAGATCATGCATCTTGATGTTGTTCACCACGACATGTAGACTTCGTACCAGAAGTCTACAGGCCTACAGCTGCCAATATTCCCGGATCATGCAAGTTAAGAGAAAGAATCAGAGCGATCTGATCAGGTTCTGAACCATAAAGCAGCATCTTTCTTATCACGTTCTGTTCCTGGTGTTCTGGTGCAGGAAGCTATTGGACCAAAAGACACTTGCTCCTCCAAAGCTATCGCCCCTCAACCAGATCTTCATTCCCACTTTATGTTTGTGATGAAGATCCTCCAGGAGGGAGAAAAAACTTTATCCTTCGGACAGTGTTTTGACAGATTATGATGCAGATCATGATGCTGATTATTTAAGAACATAAATGTGGTTTAACAAAACTTTTAAACCGCCTCATCTACTAAGGCAGAGGTGAATAATCTTTAATATCTGGTCAGCTCCGTAAAATTTAGGCCAAAAAATGCAGGACACAGTTGATGCTTTTTGAGCTAATCAGGGAAGAAAGCTTAAAACATAATAAAAACGCATTTTGAATCTAAAGCTGAAGACTTTTTATAATAATAACTGTTAGCTAACCCTGTTATTTTTCAGTCCAGTTAAATTCATGACGCCATGGATCCTTACCGCCAGTCCTTAGAAAATCAGTAACATCCACAGAATATCATCAGTTTGATATGAAGTGAAAAAAGAAAAAAGAAAAGTCAAAATACAATCCAGAGAGGTGTCGGGAAGGGACCATGACACAGAGAAATGACACAGAGTTTTTCAGCTGGGCGCTGTGGAGAGTGCCATGAGGCCACTGTGTACATTCCTTCATCTAAGAATAGCCTGGTGGGCCACCGTGACTCTACTGGGCCTCTCATGTGACACAGGGTTGTGTGGAACTGCCGGGGTCCAACAGAGGCGGTGAATACAATGGTCCCGGAGTGGGACAGTCATCCCAGGGTATTGACTCAATCATGAGGCATGCCCACTCTGGATGGCGCTTAATTAAAGAGCTCCTGAGCTGACAACCTGTTGTTCGAACCTTTCCTCCTCCACCTCTCTGATACACGTAGTTCACTACGGTGGCAAATATAGATCTGCACTGATCAGGATAAACAGCTGTGAGAACCAGTAGAGGTATACGCGTCCAAATGTGTGTCTGAATGCTTTGAGAGAGAAACTAAAGTTAAATTTGTTATTTGTGTACACGGATATGGCAAGTAAAGCTAAACTTTAAATGAAGTTTATTCTTTTTACTACTTTAATTTAGAGGTATCATTCACCAAGTTCTGATGAAATGTTTTCATTTGAACTGAAGCAGAAGTAAAACCAAGAGTCTTGATTTTTATTATTTTTAAGTCAGTCAGCACACTGAAACTGATAGCCATAACAAAATTCGATGACTTTTATTAGATAGAGAGTTTTATGATGGTGGGACTTTAATTACATCTAACAATTGACTCTCCAAACAGCCTGTGATGTTTTAAAGGAATCAACTATGAAGATGTGTAGGTTGATAAACTCCACTGGGAGCTCAACTTGAAATTGGATGTGTCTGATCTTTTTCAGCAACTCCAGTGAGTCTGGCATAAACGAAATGATGAAAATGTGGAAAAGCAACCCACCGCACTGCTGAGTAAGTAGAAAGTCTGTGATGCTGTGGGCCTGTTTCTTCGTGAGATTTGCTTCTGGAACAAAACATTAACTTATTTCACATAACACAGGAGTATCATAATGAGGAGCATAAATAATTTTGAAAAATAATAATAATAAAAAAAAAACACTTTAACTTCAAAGTTAATCTAAATTTATTCTTGCTGTGAGGGATTGCAATAAAGTCATCAACACAATGCAAGCGAATTTGTATTATATAATGAAAGTAAATTAAATTCTAAGAACAAACGATGTTTGACTCTCATTTTAAATATTAGTTCCATATTAGACCATACAACATTTTCCAATAAAGCTGAATCTTTATTTCAATATGATGTCTTAAATGTAGCCATTCCCTGCACTCTGACCCGCTTACTGGGCAGCTGGATGAATTATTGTCATGTTTGTTTAGTCTCATATGAAAAAAGATCTGGGGTTTCATGTCGGCAGATAAAATAACATAGCTAGAAGAAAGTGAGCTGTCAGCACGATCAGCTTTGAGAGCATGTGGCGCTTTGGAGGACTTTGTCACTGACACCAGTTACTAAGTTACAACTCCATTCCTGCAGATGAAGGTGTCACTTGAAGACATGTGTTAAAAAGAATTGTAAGATGTAGCATTTTTTAGAAATGCTAATTCTCACTTTCTCTGCAGCTGCTGTTTTCTCGCTGCTTGATAATGATGGATTGCTGGTTATGATTAATTATCACAAATGTGTGGATAGATATATTTTTTACATGAAATATGGGATTTAAAATTTCTTTGTTTTGTTTTGTACATAGAGTCTGTGTAGCATTTAGCCGAATCCACATTTAAACAGGCAGGCTCTTTTACTTGCATCCTGCTCCAATTAACCAGGTAACATGCAAATAGCGTTGACTGGTTGTTATGGAAATCTGGTCATCTGCCACGCTTTGTTGTTCTACGTTTCTTCACAGTGAGATATGAAGATGTTTTTAGAACACAAAAGAATACAACATCTTTATTTTGTTGTAACAACTGGAACAAATGTTCCAGTGCCATTCTAGTGGTTTTAGAAAAAATGCTTATGCGGTAAATGATTTATTCTAAGAGTTTTTGCAAGTATTTTCAAGGAGAAACAGAGGGTGCCACCTTGCTTCCTGTCTTGCAACGATGGTGAAAAAAAAAACATGTTAAGCAGATCTAAGCATAAAGAAATGAAGCTGATTCTGTAGAACTAGTCCTCCCACATCTTTGACGTGTGTGCGCAGCTTTTGTTGCTCTCCCAGTTTGTGTATTAGGATCTTCCCCTGGATTGCCTATCTTACTTTTGCTGTCATGTCACTGTCAACTGATTGTCTGGGAATAAAACTGTATCCCCTCATGTGATGAGATAGCTATTTATCAAATTAATCAGAAAGTAGGACCTGCTGTCAGTTTAACCTTTAGTTGGTATGAAATAATTGCTGTGAGCTTTGAATAGCTGTGGGAATGCCATTAATGCTTCAACTGTTTAAAAGTTGGAAAATGTATAATCCTATGCTATTTTTGGCTATCAGATAAATGCTACTACTACTACTACTAATAATAATAATAATTAGTAGTACTACTACTTAGTAGTACAACTTAGAAGTACTACTAATTATGATTATCAGTAATAATACAAGCAGTATATAATTGCTAAAGGATGCTAGTCTCTTCAGAACTAATTTTGGGGGCACAATGGATTTAATAAATAAAATTGTACATAATTAAATGTCATATCGCTGAATATTTAGACAGATCATCCGGCATCCTCCCAACAAGGACTTGAATCCATAATAACTTTGTCACATTGAACCTATTTCCATTAGTATAAAGGCACAGTGAACAGAGTTCTAAGGTCCATTCAGCTCGAGCGTCACGCCTCGACCGGAAGTGACGCTGAAAAAGACAACAAGGAAGTGGCCGTTTATTGTGGAGGAAAATAACTGCCAGGTTCAACGTCTCCTCACAACTGGGGTGTGTTTGCTGCATGCTCGAGTGCCAGGAGGGCTGAAGCCACCGTGGACTCGCCCGGGAACCCGCTTCACGTCGCCCCGAAGGATTCCGCTCGTAGCCCGCTCGGTAGCTAGCAATGAACACGGACGTGGAATTTCACATCAGGCAGAATTATCCGTGGAACAAGCTGCCAGCGAATGTCAAACAGGTACCGAGCTTTTAAATGTTTACTTTGTGGGCGGCGGAGAGGGTCCCCGGAGTAGGGGTGGGTGGGGGGTTGGCAATGTCACGGCGGAGCTCCGGGTGTCATTCAGCCAGCTGTCAGAGTCTCCTCCTCTGCTACGGAGCCATAGCCGACCACCATCCATCTACTGAAGCCAGTCAGCCTGCCTCTTCTCTGCTGCTTTGACATCACATGACACACGGGCTGATACGAGGCGCCACATGATCTTTACGCGTGGTGGGGGGCCCACCTGCAGATTCTGCACGCACACCTTCATGCATAATCGGTTTTGTCCGTGCATAGTGAAGGGTATTTTCACACACGGTCTAAATAAATCCGTCCTGCTGCATGCCTTGACTTTAGCAGTACATCGGAAGGAAGTGGAGGGGGTTTCATTCAAAAGCTAGTGCATTCTAGTTTTTTTCTCTTAAAACTTTCCAGCAAGTCACAGGCCTTCTGGAGGACTGATGCTTGTGCAAGCTTTAATGCATTTTAGGAGGATCTTGTTCCAGGAATAACCTAAAAAGTGCTGCATGCATTTATATTTAATCGATGCATACCAACTGGGGTATGTTCCTACCAGCTTTGCACATTTAGAGGTGGGACATTCAACCCGTTTCTCTATGTAAAAGAATGCAAGCTCGGTCAGAGAGCCATTGGACATTGTTTAGGTATTTCTGCTCTACCCCCACCTCAAATTTTTTGCATGGTCTAACAGGTTTTCTTCCATTTTTGCCTCATGTTTAGTCCCATCTCACCCAGAAAAGCATCCAGTCAGCACGACAGAAAAACTGTTCACATTGCACAACCGGCAGGAGGGAAGCACACATAGTATGCTGACACCATGTTTGGCCATAGTGTGCTTAGGATGATGTGTAGCAGTAGCATAATCTGTCCAACACACAGTTTATTTCACCGGCAAGCCAAAAGTAGGACCTGCATGTGTTTTTAGCGTAATCCAAGTTAACATCCTGTTGAGTTTAAATCTAAGGAAATGATGCCAAACATATGCAAAAATGACACTTCTAAAAACACAAAGCAATAAGCAGGAAGAGTATATCTTAATGTTTTGGGATGAAAATGACATCTCAGTGAATCCCAGCCCAGGAAATAAGTCAGCACAACAGGAAAACTGTTCACATTGGACAACTAGCAGAGGGAAAGCAGTTCTGAAAAAGAGTCCCTGTTCATTTCTGCTGCCTACATGGTGAGGGTAATCCTGCCTTGACCCTTACAGGTGTGCCTTTGTTCTCTTTTGCAGAGTTTGGGGAACTCACAGCGCGAGTATGAGAAGCATGTGCTGCTATACAGCATCCGCAACCAGCTGCGATTCCGCAATAACCTAGGTGAGCAAGTCCGTCTGCCACACTGTAGCAGAACATAAACAGATCGCAGATGGGGAGATTAACAAAAACTGTCAGCAGGGATGCAATAGATCATATATTATTTCATCTGTTTGAGTTTAGAAAGTGACTACAGTACAAGACTCTGTTTGCAATCAAAGTGAAAGCAGAGTTTCTGCCCTTGTGACCTCCTGGTGTTCTTAGATAAGTTAGTCTCATTTCGCTCCAAATTGATCAACTGCAAACTTTTTTGCCCCTGGCTGTGACCTGACCACTATGCGTGGGTGTGTGTTTTTTATTGAGCAGTCCGCCACGTCAGGAAGGACGAGCGCAGGTACTATGAGGAGCTGCTGAAGTACAGCCGGGACCACCTGATGCTGTATCCCTACCACCTGTCTGACATCATGGTCAAAGGGCTGCGAGTCACTCCGTTCTCGTACTACATAGGAATCATGGAGGTAAGAAGTCTCTGACTGCAGTGGAGGGTTTGCAAACACTGAACACTTTTCCTGGGAGATCAGTCTCTTCTAGATCAGCAGAACATCTCTTGTTCAGAACTGTTTTCTGATTGACGGGGTGGATTCACTTGGAGCGGAATTTCTTGTTACAGCTGTGAAGATTTTCAACCAGTCTGTATTCATTTGAAGTGAACAATGACTTTAATTTTGTCGGCACGGCAGGATTGTGTGTTTTGGCTGGAAAAACACCAGCTCTGTATCAGTTCACATTTTAATTACAGAAAACACAAGTGTGACAATATTATTTGGCAAACCGAAATGGATGTTAAATAATTAAAATCTGCAGATAGTGAGGATAACTTTTTAGATATTAACAATGCATATGTCTGTAATTTCCAGTTGAACTTCGTTCTATTATTATTCAAACCCCTATTGTATAATTAACTTTACTGTTAAAATAAAGGTTCTTGTGAAATCTACACCTCATCATCAGGGGCTAGGTCCTCTAGTAGACTTTGAGACAAACTTTGGATTATTCTACATTTTGGACTTTTCTCCTAAGCGCTTCTACGGCTGGATTCCTTTCTCTGCCACCAGGTGGCGGAGCTGCAGTTTCTTTAAGTTTAAACTTGTGAACTACGTTGGATTTGTACTGCAATATTTTGTCTTAGTAAAGAGTTCTATTTGTAATACAGTCTAAAGGAAATGCATAATTAATCACTTGTTTAAACAACTGTTCTATTGTTTATTGCAAACACCTAAACATGTTTCAATGTCTAGCATCTGGTAACTAGCTAGACGATGTAATATCTGCCAGTGTGTCTAGTTTATTTGGCAGCCAGAATAACCGAAGAGCAAAAACTATACCTAGTTTGCTGAAAAATGTATGTTTTATTTATTTATTTTTTTTGCATCAGTCAGGGACTAGATGTCGATCAGTTTTCAATAAGGCACCATTATCTCTATCTGTCCTCCCATCATCTCAGATTACCTCGTCTATGCTGCTGTAAAAGGATTCGCCAATCAAGTTTCTCAGTGGACTTCTCATTTTCAGGCTGTGCATTTTTTTGCGTGTAGGGCAATGTTTTGGTCTCATCTGATCTGAGCTCCTTTCCGCATGTCTTCTACCTCAGATCAAAAAGTTTAATTGCTACAAATGCTTTTACCAGGCACTGTAGCAGTTCAGGGATAAACGGATACCAGATCCCAGGATAAAACACTCAGGAAGAAAATCTACCCTGCTATCTTTGCATTCAGTTTAGCCTTTGTCTGCTGAGCATAGAATGTTGATGGTTTACATTAAATATTAGTAGATGCTTTCACACTCATTTCCCTATCAGTTAGTTGTGTTTCACAAGAAGAATAGGACGTGGGGCTCAGTAACTTTCATCATGCTGCCTACAGTTACTATTTTTTCAATGCTAATGCCTATATTTGAAAAAAAATTACAGAACTTTCTAAAAAAAATCCTTAATTGTTTCTAAGAGATTAAAAAATGAGAGCATTTTTAAAAATCTAGTGGCTTTAATTAATTGAAACATGGGAGTTTTAAATTGCAGCTTTCCTAACCTCCTGCAGCAGGCAGCTGTGCTACAATGCTAATGTTAACTTGTACATAAAGAGGTAAAACCAGTAGGAATTTGGTGTTAGCTGTGCTATTTTCTGTCCTACCCTATAATAAAGCGTATAGCTACGTTTCAATAGACGTCAGCTGCGTTACTACCAGTGTATCTCCATCACTTTTTTACTGCTTCATTTGTTTGCTAGTGCTAACACTAGTAGAAGTAATCAATGAAATCAGTGAAAATATGTTGCTGAAATTGACACTCCTGTAAAATGTTGCAGGTATTTATTTAGCCACTTTTCCGATTATATTCATAAATATACCAAATCTTCTGCATTACCACAAACTCTTTGTTTACATATGTGTATGCAGATGTCAGCTGGAACATTAGATTTCACCACAATTGGCTTATATCCTGTTTTACTTGGAACAGTATGAGAAACAGATTCTCTATTATTTTTGCTACTTTATAAACTGGAGAAAAGACTAGCAATTATATCTCTCAGCTCATTTACCAAGGCATCACCACCTTTCCCTTGCCTGCTTAGCTAAACTCCACGGAGCTTTAGCTGAGACTACTGAATTGCTGAAAGCTGTGTCACATTGTTAATCCATCTCCAGAACTTAATGAAAACCGGGAGCAGAAATTAGCTTGGTTGCCAAAATCAGATAATCCTTTTCTTAATCAGCAGACAGCGACACACTTTAATCCCTTCTCTTCTTGTTTTTTTCCTCCTTCAGGATATTATGAACAGTGAGAAGAGTTACGACTCCTTGCCCAACTTCACTGCTGCTGACTGTGAGTTTAAAATTTTATTTTTTTTACCTTTTTAAACTGTTTCCTCTCTTCCTGCCCACAATTGAAATTATTTTTAAGAGTTTCTGCTTTTTACCTCCGATATCTACTCGTTGTTTTTTCTTTATCTATTTCACATCTCTCTTCTCTCGCTCTTTAGCTTGTTTTACAGCTAAACAATAATGAAATGTAAAAATCAGTTAGCTGTTATTGGTCAGGAGATCAATGGAAAGTTATCTTAGAAGTTTTGTTTTATTTAGCAGTGTTACCATTAGCTGGATCTTACTTAAGTCAGATAAACATTGAACATGTTATTTCAGTAATTGAATAGGAAAAGTATAACTTAAAGTTATACAGATTTAGTGACATATTTTAGTTCTGTTGAACTTGATGATTATACCTTCTAGCCAATAAAAGTCAAAATGAATTTTCTCCAAATATTACATAAGACTGATATAAATATTTTTTTATTTAGGCTTTTCATTGTCATCCTATTTTGTCTGTGCACTGTGCAATATATGCATCCAGTATGCGTTGGGGACGCCTTTTGCATGAGTTACTGCATCGATGCAATATGATCCTTTTTTTAACTTTATTTTTATCGATCCACTAAATTTTCTGTGACTTTTTGTGGTTTTCTATAACTATCTACTGCATCCCTGTGAAATCATGTGTTTTCCTTGATTGTGTTGGCCCAAATAATATATATGTATATTTTTACAGAAATAATTTAAAATGAGAAATAACATTTAGCCATTATCATCAAAATGAACAGAAACACTTTAATTTAATTGCTTAAATAAAACAACTTCTTACTCATGACGTGTAATTTCTTCAGGATCTGATGATGAAACTTTATGTGAAGCAAGTTTATGAAACCAGAATAATTGAAGGGGAGTAGATGCAAAGATCATACAAGTACTTCTGTCAACTTGCGTCATGTTTACTTGTATTAAAATATATTTTTAAGGGTGATAAACCATTAAAAAGAGAACCAATAAAATATACTCTGATCTTTTTCATGCTAATTGTTTGGTAAAATAAAATATGAAACTGGTAAGTTCACACTATGACACATACACAATCCCAGCTTGGATGTTGCTGTAACAAAAAAAAAAAAAAATGCTTAAAAATCTGCATCACATGATGTCAGCTCTAATATTTCTTTAAGCCTCTCATTTGAAATCCGATTTTGGAGTCGCTTTCATTTCGGAGTTCACGTGCAGTTGTACGTTGCCAAGCTAACCGGGTTTTGGCACGCTTTAGTGAATGGCTGAGTCCTTTCAGCGCAGAACCTTCATGCTGTGGAGACAGAAGGCTGCGTTCAGAGGCTACCTCTCTCCAATAATCCCCTCAGGAGGAGCTTTGGACTGCGTCGCGCAGAAGTGGGCGGATGGAGATGCAGAGCGAGTGTGCCTGAAAGAGTTAGGCGTGGGTGGATGTTTGTGTCCTGGTGAAACAGCAGGGTGCGTGTGTGTGTGTTCAGAGTCTGAATTGGAGAGCATAATTACATGTTCCATTTTTGCTTTGGGCTCATTTGCACCAGATTTTTTTTCAGCACGTAGAATAACAGGTGACAGGTTGCATTTGAATCCTCTGAGGAAAAATATTCAGCTTTTGCTAACTGTGCCAGAGTTTAATCAATTTCACCAGACTAGTGTAAATGAATATTTCGGACCTTTCAATTAATCATGCTTGTTCCAGCATTTAATGGTGAAACAAGATGCAACTTCTATGTTTTTTTTTTTTTTTTTTTCCCCCCTTTTTGACCTGTTTTACTGTTAAATTTATGTTGTGTTAATTCCTTAATATGTGTACATTTCTCATAAGCACTGTTGTTTAACCTTTTAGTTATTCTGCTCCATATAATGTAAAAATGATTATTACTGCTGTAGTCTCTTTGTGTGTTATTATCATAGTAACAACCTGCTTAAGGCATCTTGGCAGATTTAGAAAGAGCTTAACTCCTCATGAGAAGTAAAACAAAAACTCTAAGCCAGTGTTGACTTAGTGGTCAGGAGATCAACTTTGCTTTTTATTGTCAACATTTTTGGCTATCAACAACATTTATTATGGTTAAGCATTTTACAACCACATAAAGCAATAATAATTGATTTGTGTTGTTAACAAGCTGTACATAAAGTGAATAAAAACATAAACAGTTCAGAAAAATTAACATTTTATGGTAAAATAATATCTTCTGAGAGTTTCTTCTTGTGCTGAATAGTAAAAGAAAGCGTGAATTTCTGTGAAACTCTATGTAGAAAAGGCCAGTGGGCATCTATACACTTAGAATCAAATGGCATCAAAACCCCTTGGATGTGACAGGAGGCATTTATGTAATAATAATGAAACTCCATCTTGTGTCTGTATAACTGGAACACACTGATCGCAAACAGAGTAATAAAATAAAGACCTTCTGACTTGTGGGAAATTAGAGTTGTTGACACTTATTGAATTAGACACGAAAAGTGGTAAACTATCCAGATGAGGAAACTACTTGTCAAGCTTTGCACCTCCACAAATAGTTGCTTCCTCACTTTACAGCTGCACAGATAATACTTATAAATAAGTATTTAAAAGAGAAGAGCGTGCTGCCTATAAATGCTATTTTTGTCGGGTTGCAAGTAGTTTTTGTTTCAGAAAAAATGTTCAGATATGTTTCTAGGATTTGTTTTTACATTCACATCCTTGTGTCATACCTGCTCAGCTTTTACCAACCCAAAAATATCCAAATTCATGTCCAGGACCAGATTGTGAGCTAACTTTTAATGTTATATGTTCCTATTATTACACAGGTCTGAGGCTGCTTGGCATTGGGAGAAACCAGTACATTGACCTGATGAACCAGTGCAGGTCCTCCAAAGTAAGAGACATTTATTTTTTTAAGGCTATTCAAGGTCATATTACTTCACAAAACTGCCAGAAGTAACCATCTGAAAACCGGTAAAGTTCGGTTCTAGTGGTTGCATATCCAAAATGAGAAACCACTGATCCGGTTTTGTATTGACACGATTTAAGAAATTACACAGGTTATCTGATGGGAGCAAGAATATATTCCAAAAGCATTTTATCACAAAATTGGTAAGACAGAATGGATAAAATCAACACAAATTGCTGAAGAAATAAACCCATCTAGTTTACAGACTTGAGAAGCAAGTCTAATTTCAAGCTTTATTAAACTAATAAATTTTAAAGTAAACAGCCAGCGCCTGTGTTTGGGTAGTGATCCGACAACTTGATGACTTTCTTAATTTACTGTGACGGGATGACATGTTTTGTTCATGTTTTCCATTAATTTTATGTATTTGGCTTTTTAGCTAAAGGCTTTTCTCTTAGTAGCTAAACTGATGAAGGGTTTTACTTGCTGAACGCTTTTAGCATTGGCTAGTTATGTAGGAGAATGTATCAAAAAGAATGTGTGGCTGCAGATTAGTGGCTATTCTAAGTCACACTGAATGTGATCTAAACGGTAAACGATACTGCTTCGGCGATTTAGACGTCACACTATTATGATGTTGATTTGAAAATACCACTGTGCTGCGGTATTTACCAAATATTTACTTGGATTTTTACTCCATTTTCATTCACTTCTGTCCTCAGAAATTCTTCCGGCGAAAATCGGCGCGGGACCTGCTGCCATCCAAGCCGGTGGAGATTTCCGTGGAGCCGTGGTGGGTCGCTCAGACGGGCTTCATCACCGAGGACGACATAAGGGTGTGGCACAAGGATTGTTTAAGATGGATTAGGATTCTGTTGAGTGGCATCTTTTTATGTGTAACTTAGCTGAATGTGTATGAGGAACAACAAATGGGTATTTAAAAGGAGAAAGAGGTTCAGAAAGTGTTTTTGTTAATTCTGCGTGTTATTGAGTGGATGCTTTCTTTGGTAATATCTGCTATTTTTCTCGCCGTCCGGATCGGGAGTTTTTGAAGCCTTTGATGGACTTCATACACACTTAATCATGCTAAAATTTCTTATTTGTCGGTTTATTTTACAGAAGAGTCTCCTTCAAACATTCTAATATTTTTTTGCCCAGAAAAGGAAAAAAAAAAAAAATCTTAAATAACTTCTGAAAGCTTCACAGTTCTTATCTGCAGATGTGTATTCAGTCCAAGAGAAACATCAGAAGACTTGATCACTCCAGGGCATTTTTTTTTTTTTTTCCAAGCGTTTTTTCATATAGTTTGCACTAACGCTGACATTTAATGTTTTCCTTTTGGTTGAATGCAGATCTGTTCTACTGCGGAGAAGAAAGCCATCGACAAGATGATAGATTCTGGTCCTCAGCTGGCGGGAACAATAGAGTACAATGTAGTCCTAAGTGAGTATTTGATAATGTCCTGTCTGTGTACCAGAGGTACACAGACAGGACATTATCATAGCCACCAGGGGGAGTGCAGTCTCCCCCTGGTGGCTATGAGAGATATTACATGAACATGCCTTTGGGCTGATAAATATTCTCTATGTACAGTAATAATGTTATTAATAATAATAGTAGTTGTTAAGTTTTTAGGACACAGGAAAGGTTTGATTCTTTTAGATTTTATGTAGCAGAATAAATTAAGAGGACAACCACATTTAAAACAAGATTAATGACAACGGTTCCGTTGGAATTGCTTTGCCTTTCCTCTTCTGTTTAATTTTTTTCTAATCTCCAGCTTTAAAAGAAATTACAGGCTTATATCAAGCATCACCAATACAGTCAGTCATCGTCAATGTAGCTTAGATTTCACCAATTCACTTCTCATTTATGCCCTTGTTTTTAGCAGCATGGCTGGTATAAGAGTTTCAAATATCTTACTTACGCTCTCTTTTGTGTCATTGTTTGTGTTGCAGGTTTGTATAACCGGGGCTTTATTTACCTGGATGTTCCCATATCGGATGACAGCTGCATCTCAGGTACACCACTCTGTGTGTTTTAATTATTGCTGCTTTAATGCACCTGTGAGCAGTTCAGCCTGGTGTGTACTTGAAGAAGCATCATGAACTGAATTGAAAAGATGTTTGTCTATGTGTGTATAGAAACATTAGTAAGTAAAAAGCTGTGGAGTCATCTTATTGTGAAAACTTTTTTTTTTTTTTGTACTTTCTCTTTCAGTGCCCCCTCTTGAAGGCTTCGTCATGAACCGTGTGCAGGGTGATTATTTTGAAACGCTTCTCTACAAAATCTTTGTGTCTATTGACGAGCAGACCAACGTGGCGGAGGTAGGCCTTGGACATGTCCTTAATTACTCTCTGATAACCGTTTGTCTGATAACTGATCTTTTTCTTTTTCTTCTCCCTGTCTGGGTCTCAGCTTGCCAATGTGCTGGAGATCGACCTGGATTTAGTGAAGGTGAGTGTATTTCTCAGGGATTCAGGGTAATATTGTGCAGATATGTGTGCCTTGCTTTTCATTTCTTGAAGGATGGATTTTCAGCCTTAAGGAAAGTTTGTCTCTTGCAGAATCTCAGCATTTTAATGCTTTCTTCACAGTTTGCTGATGGAAAGCTGTTTATATTTACCATATATATATTTTTTTTAGGAATTTTCCATTTGCGCATGAAAAGTAATTTTTTTAAGTGAAAAAAATCTAATGCTTTATAACTTTTAGCTGGGCCACAACTCATGATATCTTGTTTTGCACTTTATATCTCAACTAATTTTTAGAATGAAGAAAAAAATACTTAAATATTTATTTACAAAATGTGAGCTGGCAGAATGTCATAGAGCAGGGATGTCAAAGTCAAACACACCAAGGGCCAAAAAACCAAATTTGCTATAAGCCGAGGGCCGGACTGATTCAACGTTTATTAAAATATATTGAAATGATTGCACATAGCCCATTGAACCAAGACCTAACACAGTGTATATTATTTAATTATGAAATGAATAAAGCAATAATACACTTGTTCATTTGTAGGTGTTTTCACGTTTATTGCGCTGTTTACATTAGTCTCGGATGTTTGCGGTTTTATGGAGCGCAATGCGAGGCTTGACGTCATTCAGAGGTAATATATTAACTTGACATTAACAAAGACACAGTGGGACGGATCATCCGGGAAATGGTGGACTGAAACGAACTGGATGACAGACAAATTCTAGGGTTTATGTCGCTTATTAAGCCCAAAAACCGCAACCCGCGACTCATTAAATCTGCAAGCGACTTTAGAAAGAAAAAACAAGCCCGAAGCCGCAATAAATGGAATTGGCGACCGAAACTCAAAATAGTTCCTTTCCAGCAACAAAATGCGCATCTTCCTCCATTGTTTCTGTCGCTGCTGACAGTGTCGCATTGAAACTGCGGTCACTCCGCAAGAGGCGTAGAGGAAATAAAATGACAAAAGAAAATAGTCACAAAGTGGTTTAGATAAGTAACTGTAGTGTGACGACCTGATTTGAAATAGAAACGCATTAGATTACTCATTACTGAAAGTGGACATCACTGTCTGCTTCCTACCCGGCCTGAAACCCCTTGTTCTCAGCGTCCATTACACGTTTAGCTATTTTTGAGGAGGGCGGGGGGGGGCCTGAAAGTTGATCTCTGCTCTGATTGCTGATGAAGCTGCTCGTGCTTCAGTGACTTCGCGGGCTACCGATGCATTGTGGGGGAATGTAGTGTTGGTGCGTGCAAAATGCCAGTGGGCAGCTGTGGCCTGTGGGCCGGTTCTAAGAGTAATTAAATATCATCCTGGGGGCCACAGATTATTAATTCGCGGGCCGGATCTGGCCCGCGGGCCTTGACTTTGACATATGTGTCATAGAGGCTGAGGACTAAACTGACGAATCAAAGGCCTAAATTAAGACATAATTTCACATTTATAACACACCCGTAGTGTAATTGTTTAATGATTTTAGTTCTGTACCTGCAAGCCTTATTAATGATGTTATCTGTTTTTGATCTGATTAGTTCAAAATGTGACAGCATCTCCACTACTAAATGTGCATGTCTGCATGTTAACATACAGATTAAGTCAATAAAACATGGGTCTGAACTCAAATACTATGCTGTGAACGCATTCATTCAGGGGTTCATAACACACAAACCTGTTTGAGTTCAGATTGCTTTGTCTTGATTGTTGGCTCATCTGTTGCTCATTGCTGTCGTCTCTTCAGCTGCTTGTTTGTGCAGCAGTTGTATTGTTGTGCTTCACAACACAAAGTTACAGTCCATCTGATGGTCCGTTTTATTGCCCTTCCATACTTACACCAGTCGATCCCGACTTCTTTTGTCTTCTCCTGAGCTTCTCCAGCACCCACTCTCACACACACGCCTATGAAAAAGAACAAAATATTTTTTCTACATAAGGGAGCACTTTTTTAGTCAAAACCTAACAGCTGCCACATTCTTTCAAACTTCTGTGCATGGATCAGATTTTAGGATTTAGGAGATTATTCAAAGTTCCTCTTATTATGACAACAAGCTGAATTATCTTTCTTCCTCAATATTTTTATGGATTTCTTTTTTCAGCCTTGATTCATAATAGCGGATGATTTTTATGCCTTCAGTACCCGACCTTCATTTAATAAGCAGGGTTTGTGTAAAGTCTGTGAAATCCGGCTTAATATCCTCCCAAATCATATTAAAAACCCTGTGCTGAAAAATTTTCTCCTGATATGTTTTTATACCATTTTCCATCAGTTCATGCACCGTTTTTGAGTCAGGATTTCACATCTGCCTGTTGTGGTTTAAAGGGTGAAGAAAGGATAGATCTGTGGTGCAAAAACAATTTAGAGAAAGTTTGCTCACAGCTTTAAAAGCATCACTAATATCCCATTGCTTCTTAGTTTATAACAAGTGTGTTGGTTGCACCATTTATACATGAGGTAATTTAAAGTGTTTTGCAGACAAATGACTCATGTGAGTTGGAGAGATTGTCAAGTAATTTCTGAACTACTGCAGAACAGTTCCAGACAATCCCATGCATTTTTGCCAGCCTGTTAACCCATATGCTAGTAATACTAACACAGAAGTTTTAAGTATATATCTCTTAAAACCCAGTGTTTAGATGCAGTAGCAATTTCTGAAAGTTTTCCTTTTGCTAATGAGTTCAGTTAATTTCCAGTGTAAAAACAGAAAGATCAGCTTAAAGAGGTAATTAAATCCAGGTTTGTGTAATAAACAGAGTTGTGGTCATAATTGACCTTAGTTTAGTTAAACATTGTCCAGAGAGGTTTTATTTTCCTAACCTTACAGATTATGAATCACAGTCACCCTGCAATGTCATGGTGGTCATGCTGCTCTAGTTTCTCCATGCAGAGCTCTGAGATGAAGATGATATAAAAGTCACACTATCTTTACCGTAGGGGCAGTTCATACAGTCTGCGTCCCAGGAAGGATTCTAGGTCACTACTGCTACGTTGACCTTAGATGAAAAGTGTTTAAAGTGAAGAAAGTTGTATTTATTTATTAATAGTCTGTCATGCTTTGGAGTTTGTGTTTGTTTGGTGTTCTGATAGCTTTCCTTTATCCTGCAAAGCATTTATGAGATATCGCTAAATTATTTAAATAGAAACACATACCTGGATTTGTGTTGGGTTTGAAGTGATTTTATTCAGATCAGATTAATTTAAGAAATTAGCAAGCAATTGACATTCATCCATTTTTTTTTTTTAATTTTTGAAAATCACTATAGTGATATTATGTCCTCACGAAATTAATTTTAAGTTTTAAATTGTAGTGTAAAATTACACGACAGCTTTGCAGATATAAGTCTTTCTTCACTGTAGGCCAAGAACATCAAGGGATGTCATAAGGTGTGTGAGATGAGATGTTGAAAATAAATCTCTTTGATCCCTGAGGATTATAAGATGTAATTTCTGTAAACTGGGGTTGCTTCCCACAGATGTGCTGTCCAGTATCAGAACCTATCAGACTGGTGTCTACACAGTTTGAAGGCCAAATAAATTGTGGAGTTGCAATTTTTTCCCCCCTTGAAGTTTATGGATTTATATCCATCCAGTCCCGCTGCAGAAGGGACGGCTCATGGAGCGGTGGGTTATTGCTCTGTGAGGTTTGAAATGGGTCTTTGAAATGAAAAAGTACCCTACCTGTGAATGTCATTAAGTAACTTGTCGTAAAAAAAGAGAAGATTCCAACATAATATTAAAAAATGGATGAAAAAAGGGGACATGGTAAAGTATTAGCAACTCCAAAATGTTTTCCATGTTCTATAGAGGTCTGTTCGTCCATCTGTTCATAAATCCAGCCATCATTCTTACTGTCTAAAATTGAATCAGACAAAAAACTCTTGGTTTTGTTTTTATTACAGTTGGAATTCATAAATTATTCCTGTTTGCTAAATGTAAGAGGAATGAGGGAGTTTTTTTCTGTTTTTATTTTTCACTTCAAAGTCAGAGGTTTACATTTACAAAAGGCCCAGATGATGAATTCATGTCATTTTAAACTTCTGATATGTTGATTTTGCAATATTTGAGATCACTAACACACTCCTTCCTCATGATATGTCGGAAAAATTTAAAGAATCAAGACATCAGGAAGAGAATTATGAACTTCAAGTCATCCTTTAGCCATCCTTCATTGATCATAAAAGATTCACTTTCAGCTTCAGATTCAGCTCCACCTTCTTGACCAAATATCTCATCCTTTCTGCAGAGATGAGCCAGATTTGCAACTGCAAACTTTTAATGCTAACGCTAATACAGCTATGTTACAACATGTTTTATTAGTATGTAAATGCAAATATAACTGCCTGAAAGAAATGATTCAAGAATGCTAAGTTTCTTATCGGGTGTGTTTTCCTTTTTTGTTCCATCAGAACGCAGTTTCCATGTACTGTCGCCTTGGGTTTGCAGTAAAGAAAGGTCAGGTGTTCAGCTCTGAGCAGCTTCACCCCAGCTGGAAGAACGCTCCGTCTGTTAACAGGCTCAAGTAAGCGCTTTCTATTCTTTCTGAGCACCACACAGCTTTACAAATGTAAAAATCTGATCCCAATTGCTGATTACGGTTTAAGAAAATTCCAGCAATGCGCTGTCAAAGTGTCATGCTGTTGTGCTGCAGGAGCACCATGGACCCCCAGAAGATGCTGCTGTCCTGGGAACAGGGCAGTCCCGTCATGGAGGGCGGCTCCTCGGCCACAGACACAGACACCACAAGCCTGGAAGATCAAGGTCTCACACTCACACACACACATATTCTGCATCGTATGCAAATAATTACACTTGCTGACATGTGCACATGGGACATTTTATGATTGCTGCTTCTGGTCTTCCAGGCTGCACCATTAATTAATCCCCAAGAAAGTTCAGCAACGCTGCTAAAAGTAATTTTCACACTAATAGGTGTTTGTCTAAATTGGTCTCATTTTGGTCTAATTTCAATGTTGTGCACATTAAGCTGGCAGAGTTTCTTGCAAATTGGATATTATCAAAGGAGCTGTTGCTCAACAACATTTAACATGCTAATAAGTTTAAATTAATCTTTCTGAGAGGGAGGAATGCTCTAAATACATTATTTTTACAAAATCAGATGCTAATTTCTACAATTAGGAAGAGTAATTGACAGCTAATTGGCTTGTTGTAACATGTGTTAATAGTATTGCTCAGCAGTAATACAGTTTCTCCTGCCTTATTAATTATTTTCCTCTCTCAGGAGACACGGGCAGCGTTAGCAGCCTGAGCATCCCGGCAGCTCCCACTAAGAGAATCGCCTTCCTCTTTGACTCCACGCTCACCGCATTCCTCATGATGGGCAACCTGTCTCCGGTCTGTGTAGAAATGAAACACGCAATTAAATTTTTGTTTTTACCAGAAAATTACCAGAAATGTGTTTGAACATAGATCTGCGTATTTGTGCTATTGTCCTATCAGAACCTGAAGAGCCACGCTGTGACCATGTTTGAGGTGGGGAAGCTGTCCGACGAGACTCTTGATAGCTTCCTGGCTGAGTTGGAGAAGGCGAGTTCAAATATGCATTTTTTTAGATTACATTACATGTAAATTTACATTAAATGTTTTTCAAATGTTCTGATTTCTCTTTAGAAACCAAAAGGAATCTTTTTTTTTTTCTTTTCTAATGTTTGTTTTTTTTTGTATTTTTTTTTACTCAGGTGGAGAGTACAGCAGAGGGTGAGGCTCAGCGTTATTTTGACCACGCTCTCACTCTCAAAAACACCATCCTCTTTCTGCGCTACAACAAAGAACTCACTCAGGATCAAGGACCTGATATTCCAAATATAGGTATTTATTCTGTCATGTCTTCATCTCATCTCTTGTTGTATCTTAAAGATCGACAGCATGCAAAACTGTTCATACCCCTGTTACAACCAGAGACGTCTGAACTTTGAGTAACACGTTATTTGATGGGATGTGCATAAGACTGACAGGACACTGTCATAAACATGACATAACATCTGTCATAACATGAAGAAGTCCTTATGAATGTTTATGACTGTTGTAATGAAGTGTCATTCGAAAAATAATGACACTTTTAATACACAGTTCCTCTAAAAGTTGCATTGAAAACACATTAATGGTGTCAACTTTGCATTAAAGTGTCATGATTTACAAAATATGTCAAAGTTTACACTTTTAACACACTTTCAAGGCAACTTTTGAAGCATCTTTACACTAAAAGTGTCATTATTTACTGAATATCAATGACAAAAGTCATAGATATGAGCAGGTACTGGACAGAAGTTTATTAAAGTATCAAATATCTGAATATTATTTAGCAAACATTAAACGTATAAAGTCATTATTGTGGATGGTCTTTTCTAATTTGCTGCTCTACTCTGGATTACCTATCATGACGGCCATCTTTATTTGAGCAGCGAAGCAAATACAAGCGAACATTTTCTCCTAGTTTTCTGTTTTCACGGTCAAGCCGTAGGTAATTTTCTGCCAGTGACATAATTTATTATCAATTGCTGGCAACATTTTGCAATGATTATTAAAAAAAGGAAACTTTCAAACTTGCACTTGGGAACAGTGAAGCAGAAATCCAAAGGGAATATGTGTTTATCAAAGACCTCTGATACAAAGTTAAAACATTGTGAATGTTGGAGAATTTTTATAAGTTGACTTAGAAATCGAGTAAGAAAAAGAAGAAGAAAAAGGTGCCATGATAATCTTTGTTTTACCACAAATATCTGTTTATTCTTTAAATATAAGTTTGTTAAAGTGATTAAGGAGTTTTACTTTTTTAATGCGTTTTCCCTTCTTTCTCAGGGATTTGAATGTAATTAGCTAAAATGAACAGATAATTAAAATAAGAGTCTTTATAGTTTGTTGCCTTCAAATCTAGATGCCTTTTGTGTGAAGTTTTGTCAATGTTCTTTTTGTTTTTTCCGTTTATTTGTTGATCCTAATTTATTTTTGTTTTTAATAATTTAATGGTTATTTTTGAGATAAATAACCTCATGCTACATTTAGAGAATGATTTAAATCAACTATTCCTATCGTCTCTGTTAATACTAATTTACGTTTAGCTGCCTTTACAACACTTGTTTTGAGCAGCTGTTGGTAAATGAGTATTTTGTCCACTAATGTCCTATTGTCTTAAAATCAATAAGTAATTAAAACCTCATCTGGTAGCTTCAAAGAAGAAGTGAATCCTGTTTCTATCTAGACATTGGCAGACCACATCTCCAATCCACCCAAGGCTGCCTTTAACGATTATCTCGTCGTAGTTAAATATTCCCATGTAAACGACTGAATTTAGAGTTGCGTTGTTTGTCTGCCGTCTCAAGGTGGAGCTGCGCAGTTTGTCCTTCTGTCTCTGCAAAGTAAACGTCTGGGTTCTGCATAGCAACCGTTGTGAAGCCAGATGCGTTTTGTTTGATTTGGCTTCTCTTTCTGATTGTCGTCCTTTGGCAAGTGGTCCACTTGCTTGTTACAAGTGTTTTATGTTAACTATTCATTTAGGGAACAAATTGGTCTAAGTGATTAAGAGGTGTTAACTTGGAGAAGATGCTTTCTCCAACCACCAACCATTGATTTAAGAGAACGGTGTCGGTACCACCTTCTCAGCACAGTATGTTTTCGTGAAGTAAACTCTTCTTTGTGACCTTATTTGATTAAAAATATTTAGTTGCCATATAATCAATAAGGGAGCTTTTAATCATTTAATTTACTATTGTTATGTGTTGGACTTAAAATTTTACCACAACAATAAAGAGAAAGATTAAATATTATCACGTTTCTCTTGAAAAACATTCCTACATGAAATAAGCATCTTCTTCAACACCCCAGAAATGGGATTTACATCACAATGTTGCACAAAGTAACTGCATTTAATCAGATTTTATAATTTACGGATATTTATTGGTGCTGTCATGGAATGAACATTAGAGAAAATAGTAACAATAACATTTCTAATAATGCTGTCAGTTTAGTGTTTTGGTATGATGGTTTAAATGATTTAATGTAACTCATCCTGTAGTCTCCTTCCTATGGTGGCTCTGCCTGCAACTAAAAGGATCTCACCAATTATGTGCACCTATTAATCTCTGTTTGCTTTGGGTCTGAAGACGGTATTCAGTCGTTAGGACATTGTGGATTGTTTTTCTGTGAAATACAGGTTCCAGTTGGACAGAAGTGTGGTTAGCTCTGTATTGCACCTGTAGGATGGTTACTGGCAGACCAAAGGAGGATGAGTTTTCAATGCTATAGTTTGAAGTATGAAATTTATTTCTCATGCTTTCAAAGAGAAGCCCTTTTGTAGGATTTAACAAAGATGGAGGGAAAAGGTTAAGCAGTTGCTTCGAGTAAACAGTAAACTGTTACATTTATATGAATCCATCCAGTCTTACCACTTGTTTTTGATTCTGGTCCCATTTTCTAAAGAAATGCTGACTTCCCTCCCCTCCACCCTCCAATGTCTCCAGGTTTTCCTTTGGACATGCTGCGCTGTGAAAGCCTGCTGGGTCTGGACCAGGCCACCTGCAGCCGCGTCCTCAACAAAAACTACAAGCTGCTGGTCTCAATGGCGCCGCTCAGCAACGAGATCAGACCCATCAGCAGCTGCACACCTCAGGTATGAAGCCTGGAGGGAACAGAAGGGACATTGTGTTGTTTCTGTGTATAAAGAAAATGAAGGAGATTTTTTTTGTTTGCATGTTATGTGACAGATAATGTGTTGGAGGTGAAACGGGGAGGGAGGGAGTTTTGTTTTGTTTGCCATCTTGCCTGGTGTACACATTTGAGTTTCCAGAGTTATCTATAAATGTGTGTGTGTACACTCAGCCTGCAGTTGCCCCAACAACAAGGCTGCACAAAGAGAAGAGGAAGGCGGGAGGCGAGGCTCATGAGTAATTCCTCTGCCTGGCTCTCCTCCAGCTTTCTAGCTGAGCCCAGCGAGACAGAGGAAGACAAGTTAAACTCTTGTTGTGCCATTCATGCTGTTGCTTATTCTCACACTGCTGCGACTCGCTCAACTGAAATATGAAGAATTCTCCTTGTTTCCTCTCAAATCTTTTTGTTATTTCAATGCATGAATTTATGCCACTAATAATAACCAAACAGTCTGTTTTTTGATGCTTTGGCTTTTTTCCTCCTCCTCTTCATTTGATTATTTACATGTGTATTTGTTTCTTCCTGCAGCACATTGGCCCAGCCATCCCTGAGGTGAGCTCCATCTGGTTCAAGCTGTATCTGTACCACGTGACGGGCCAAGGCCCGCCGTCGCTGCTGCTCTCCAAGGGCTCCAGGCTCAGAAAACTGCCAGACATTTTCCAGGTGAGCCCAGGTCAATGGTTGTTCACATAACAGGAGTTAAAATGGTAGCAAGAAGGTAAAAGGGACAGATAGTAAAAGTCTCACTTTAAGGTAAACAATATCTGCTCTCAGGTGTATGTTTAAAGTTTTGACCTTGCTTTCAATCACAGGCAGGTAATTGGATCATTTGCTGCCTCCTATGTCCTCGCCAACCTTCATTTCTTAATAAAGCAGCAAGTCCTTTCTGATAATGCGTCACGGTGAACTAATATATGTCCTCCAGTTAGGCTGGAAATTTGATCTTGGGAATGTGTGAGAATAGCGCAAGAGAGAAAATAGCACCATAAATCCTCTGCAGAATACCTGCGATATGCAAATGAAGTCCTCGATAGGAACGCAATGCCAACGCGCTCTTGTGAAAAACAACTGGACTATTTACTACGGGAGTTAACATCAAAACACTTGTTTATTCCTTGACTTTAGCCATTCAAGAAAATGCATTTAAGGCAATTGATGGTACAGTCACTGTGTGATATCTTATTAAAGTTATTACAATCAATGTTGGAAAACCCCTTACGTTTCATCAGTATTTCATAGTCTACATTAGTATTGTGAATTTGTCCTTCATAACTCGGCAATAGCGTTCCAGATAACGGAGTCTCTACTGCACTGATGGCTGGAGTTTCTGCAAGACTCCTTTAATATTCTGCTCCAACTCTGAGCTACCTGTTTTGATACTAAAGAGACATCTGACTTGACACCTTAAGTCTTCTGACAATGTTTTTGTGCAGAGTAGCTACCCAAACTTCTAATGCTAGCATCTGTTCCCTGTTTTGATATGACGCATTATTTATTTGTATTTCATTGTTGAAGATATTTTACTGGGGTTCCATTTGCGTGTATTCAGAGAAAATCTGCAGAAAACTTTGCTGCCAAAAACACCCAGATTTGTTTGATGTCCTGAAATTTGGCAGTGATGTTTCAGCTGCTCTCTGTTGTGACCATAAATCGCATCACACAGACTGGAAGCCTTAGCAGCCAATTCAGTCTCTTTTTTTTTTAATTAGAAATGGGATTTTAAAGGATGTAAAATGGTGAGTTTATGTAAAATATTTAGCTTTGGAGGTATATTTAACTTTATGTTTAGATAAATTAGTGTCTGGTAATGTTTAGGTTATTTATTTATTAAACCCCTGAATGGAAAGAGGGTTACTTTTGTTTTACCACGAGTTCATAAAATTGAATTTAGTATTATTTCGTATAGATACTCTAAATAGTCGTTGACAGTTGTGGAATATCTTTCGTTTATTAATTTTTCTCTCTTTAGGCCTACGACAGGCTACTGATCACCTCTTGGGGTCATGACCCCGGTGTCGTCCCTACGTCCAACGTTTTGACGATGCTGAATGACGCTCTCACGCACTCTGCAGTCCTAATCCAGGTGAATTCGGTTCAGTTTTACTGTATTTGCAAAAGCCGTGATTGGACAGGGTTACAGTCATGAGGAACTGTAACCCTGGTGACCCTGACCTAATTTCTTCATGTCTTGTTTCCATAGAAATATTAAGAAATATTTCCCTTTTATGAGGAAGTTTGGCTCCTTGGTTAACAATATGAAGAGAGTTCTTAACAATGTTGTAGTTCAATTTTCATTTGGTCAATATGTCAACAAATGCATCACTGCTTATAACTTTGTGCAAAACAAAAAAAGGCCGACTACATTGTTCAGAATATTTACTACCTGAATATTTACAGTATTTAGTTCCTTGTTCCAATTTGCTTCATTGCAAGACATGTTTTATGAATTTGACAACCCATTTATTAACTTTTCCCTGTCTTGTAAAAATTTCTTATCATTTAAGTCCCAATTTGAAGAGATTTTCTCACCAAGTCATGGTGAGTTTAAAACAAAACTCTGTGTGTGTGTATTCTTCAGGGTCACGGTATGCATGGCCATGGAGAAACTGTTCATATCCCATTTCCTTTTGACGAGGAGGATCTGAAGGGAGGTGAGAGAGTTTCTGCATGAGGTTATGAAGTCTTTTAAACACATGGCTTAATTTTGGTTGAAGAAATTACACCTTTTTAAAAAGGATAGCTATTTATACTGTCTGAAAATAGTTTTTAGTGTTACAATGTGGTTAAAATACCTTGAAAATATCCTCTGAGATCAGAAGGTATCACACTTTTAGGGTTCTGTATGAAGAAGATAATGAACTGTATATTTTCAAACGGTTTATTGATGTATTTATTACTACTTTGTTAGTTTTTCTGATTGATGTCGGAAAAACATCAATCAGAAAAGTTTCTCTGATTGATGCTGGAGCTTAAACACTTTGCTCCGGTACGATAACCATTTATAATCATAAATGTGTTACATCATCCACTGGAAAGCAGAAATTGATGTTGGAGGTTCAGAAACCTCCCATGATTCTAACCCTGTGTGAAAATGGCTTAAATGGATAGATTATTTTTCTAATAAGAGAATTAACATGCGTCTAGTTTCACTGTCGGGATGTCCACACATTCTTATTATATATTTACTGCAACCTTTTTTTTTTTTTTTTTTTTTTTGCTGTGACAATTTGATGCTGTTCAATATCAAAAGAGAAAATGCAGTGTGTGTGTGAAATACTTAAGACTTGGAGTTTTAGCCACCTGACGTCTTGACCTCTCTGGAGTCCAGCAGAACGCATGATTCATACTTGACGTCTGCTTTCCACGCAGAGTTTTCTTACTCCAACATGTGTGTGCACAAAGCACTTCGGAAGCTGAAGGAGCATGTGGATCTGGAGCACCAGTGTGGCTACATCACCATGCTGAACTCCAACAACAGGCACCGTCGCAGGACCAGCGACAGTGCTGAGTGTAGAGGTAAGACGAGCAAGCACACATACAGTGCAACAAATGCATCTATCTGGCTGTTTAACAGAGAAGAATTATTGTGAAATTAGCTGCAATGTCCTTGCTTGTTATAGCCATTGGCACTAATGGTGCAAATTAGATAAATATTCCTCATAGTCTAGTTTAATTATGCTGTTTGTCTGCTTAATTGTGTGCTTTTTATGGTGATAGCCTTTGCTAATGGAAGTGAAAGAAACATTCTTAGCCTTTTGGGATTGAATCTCACTCCTGCTTTAAATCACAAAAATTTAATAATTCTCCAGTGTTGGCTCACAAAAATACAGCAAATGATTGTAAAACCTGGCATTGATCTTCATTTGTCGTGTTGAAGGAGAAACGCATTTAGGCGGAGGCCTGGACACCAACGGCAGCACCGAATCATTTGAGCTTGTGACCGAAGAGAACGGCGAGGGGAAAGGAAAGACGGACAGTAGGCGCATTTTGCTTTCCCTTAAAAATATTTGCAAGTATTCACTGAGTTTTTTTTTTTTTTTTTATAAGAGTTAGAGGACATGTGGAAGAGGTCGGACAGTTGGCGCTTCGGTGTGACAAGTGGTGCTGTCTGAATTCAAAACCAGGCCTTTCTTTTGAGCGTCTCGTGTTGTTTCTTCCTTGCCAATCTCTTTCTCAGCTCTTTCATCTGAGGACGAGTGGGTCCCTCTTGAACTGTGCTTTGGCATGCCCCTCTTCAGCTCCGAACTCAACCGCAGAGTGTGTCGAAAGATTGCCTCACACAAGCTTTGCAGCAACGAGAGGTAAAACCTAAAGTCTCTGTCACATTTGGATGAAGTGTTTGAAAAGAGTTGTGCTGCTAGACTTGAGTTTTGTTGTTGCTTTTTCAGCCTTCAGGAGCTTCTTCACTCAAGCCGAAAGCTATCACTGAAAGTGCTGAGCTTTGTTCATTCGTTCCAGGTAAGAGCTCTTAGTTACAGTTTCTTCAGTTTGGGCTGAAATGGAAAAGCATTGTCCAGCAGAAATATACAGCCTGAATTTAAGGACAATTTCTTCCTTTTTATTTTCATAAATTCTTTTTAATTTTCATGTAAAGTTTCCAACTATTGAAAGACCCCAAAATAATAAGGCGACCATGATAAAAGTTAAAAAAAGACAAGTAATGGCTGCATTTAAGTTTGTTTTTTAACTGAATGAAACCTTATGGTTAAAATTTTCAGCAGAACCAGAAGTTTAAAGAAAATTTATTGGATCTATGTGCATGATTGCAAATTAATATTTCACCATCTAAATGGTAAATATGGAATTTACCATAAATATGGTAAATTCTGCTCTATGCTCCTGTTCAGATGCATCAGTTTTGTTTTTCCTTTTTCTTTTAGCCTCATACACTAGATTTTATGCAGCAACACTTCAGTTCATCTGAATTGTAGAGCTGCTGTTGTTAACACAGGGAGCTCTTAAACGTGCAGTTGTCTTTGTAATACCAAATCTACCAATATATTTGACCAATTGGATGCTATAATATGTTTGTAGTGACTGTGATACTAAAGTTTATGGAGAGAGGTGGAGAACATTGTGCAATACCACCAATAAGAAAGCAGTCAGACAATTGCTGATTGATAAAATAATTTCAATTTGACTTTGCATAATTACAAAATTTCAGCTGCTCTCTCTTGTGACCATTAATCACATTACACTTGACTGGAAGATGTAGCAGCCAATAGAGACTCTTCTTTATTTATGAATGACATCGTAAAGGATATTGCAAACAGAAAAGAATAATTGATTGTATTTACATTTTCTGTCTTTGTTGAAAGCTAGGTATTTTGAAACTGTATGCTTAATGAAGGTGATTTACTGCAGAAAACTGTGAAATTGTGCCGATTGGTGACATGTTAAATATAGATCCATTAAACTTACTTGAAAGCGTCTCCATGAGGCACACGTCCCTTCTCAGCCGTGAACTTTGCCCTGTATTGACAGGACGGCGGCCAGCCGTCCGACCCGGACAGTGGCGTGTCGAACCCTCTCAGCCAGCCTCCGGCTGAGTCCGGCGTCCCTCTGCCCTCCATCAACCTCCTCTTCAAGGATGGACAGCTGAAGGAGTGGAGCGGCCGCGCCCCTCCCCCTCTGGACATCTCGTCTCTGCAGAAGGACCAGCCCTCATAAACCAGGTGCGGTTTGTCCACAAGGACATTACTTCTCAGTGAAAGTGGACCACACCTTCTTTTCTTCCCCCTTCTTTTCTTGGCACCGCCACATCTCGCTGAGGACATCTCTTAAAAGTGGTCCAACTTTGCATCTTCATACGTGCTCACAAGGAAACACCGTCGACATTCTTGTGCATCGGGGAAAATTAACCCCCTCAGCTCTTTATTGTTTATCCACTGTAAGAAGAAGCATCCTCCATCAACACTAGTACCCAGCTCCTTTTTGTTGTTTTCCTGCGTGATTCCTTGTATTCCTAAGACGGCAGTGTTAGCCATTGGAGTGGTGCTACAATCCCAACATAAAACAGTGAAGCAGGCGAACGGCTTTAAACCTAGTTGCTTTGTTTACCCTCATTCCCATCCTCCAGTTAGTTCTGGTTTTGTTTCTTAAGTTGAGTGACCCAGATGAACCCCAGACTTCTTCAGGAACAATTTAAACTATATGCATTATTGTAGGACCAAGCTCTTGGACTTACCAGCTGAGTTTGAATCCAAGCCCTTCTTTGTCTTGTCTCATGTTCATTGATTCAATGCATGATGGTGTTGCACAACTCAAGAACAAAAAAAGAAGAAATTCCTTCCCTTGTTATTTGTGACCAATAATGGGGAAAAGTATGTTAGTTGCTCTGTGCAGGATTTGTTTCAAACTGTGGATAAATAAATGTTTTTTTTTTTTTTTTTTAAACGTAGGATCAGTTGTAGTGCACATTAATGTTTTTAGAGCTCTTGTTTAAGGAAGGAAGTGTTTACTCATCGAAAAGCAAACATGTTAAGAACTCACTGGGCATTTGAGGAACTTCTGCTTCTTATTTGTTCTGTTTTTTTATATATATATATAATTGAGAGCACCAAAGACATTTTCTTTTTCTTTTACTTGTAATGATTTTTTTTTTTTTATTAATTTTTTGCCTATATATTGAAATCAGCCAATCAAAAGAGCTCAGGCCTGGGATCAAAACTGCTCATTTGCGTTGCCTTTTGACCTTTTTTATTTATGATTTCTGTACATTTCTCTGAATACAGACAACTACGGTTCATAGCACAGCATAACAAGCATCCTACCGTTCCTGTTTGAGCTGGAATTTGCATGTCAGACTGATTTGGAATAGCAAAGGTTACAGGTGCATCTCAATAAATAGAATGCCATCTTAAAGTTCACATATTTTAGTAATTCTGTTTAAAATATGAAACTTTTCTATTCAATGAACCCACGCCACATTTCAATTGTTTATTTTTTGTTAATTTTGACTGATAAGAAGACCTAAACTTAAGATATTACTTAGGACTAATAAGAAATGTTACGTTGCACTGTACACAATCATGGAGATATTTGACGCCCTCCACAAGGAGGGTAAGCAACAAAAGCTCATCACTAAATAAGCTGGTTGTTCAAAGTGCTGAAGTTGAGAATATTCATGGAAAGTTGAGCAGAACTAAAAAGTGTGGTTTTTGCCCTAGCAAAAAGGATACCTTCAGCCTGGAGAGGATTTGGATGCAAGGACATTTATACTTTGGTGAAAGCTATTTGGAAATAAACATTTCATTTTTTTTTTTCTCACATGCCAAATAGCTGGCTTAGTGACCATAATTTAGATGAGTTTTCAGTATAGTATATGCAAGTGAGACCAAAAGTTGGTTGGTTCCTCTTTTCCATAAATTGCTGCAGCATGGCTTGGAGGCGATCTGCCCAGGATCTTTTAATAGCAACTTTTTTCGATCATCATGGATTCAAAGCTCATCAGCAGAGGAAAGAATGAAGTGCATAAAACTTCCTGGAAGACTGCTGAGCCAACTTAAAACTTGATTAAACAAAAAACAGTGGCTCAGCAACATTTTTCCATCACACCTTTTCCTTCCACTAAACTTTCCATCAATATGTTGTCATTATGTAATCATGTGATGTCTGACATGTAATTTCTCTTCTGATTTTCTGAGAAGCAAAGCTCTAAGCTGTAATCAACACAATAACTGAACTAGATGTCTGACATAAATGTAATGAGTCTTTATAAAACGACTTTTACTTTATGTATTGAGTCAATCGATGAAGTTGTTGACGATATTGTAATTTATTGAGATTCATCTGTAAGTCTGATGATTTTCTTCCAACCACTACATCTCCCTCTCTCTCTTGATGAACTCCAGCTTGTGTGTGATTGTGTGCTCTTCCCTTTTTGCACTCTGAACAATTCTGTTCACACCATCTCCAAATGGGGAGGAAAGAAATGGGCCTGGTAGTTTTGAGAGAAGGAAAAGTGAGCTTTGTTTTGTTGTTCAGAAATTGAAATGCTTGTGCATTGCCCCAGCTTCCCTGAGACGTCGTTTGGCTCGGGATGTGTCGGACTTTCCTCTTCATTAATCCTTAGTGCAGTTTCTTTTTCCTCCCTGCATTTAGAAATGTGTAAAACTCATTAAGCTGAGTTTATTTTTGAAGGAATTTCCCCTTTGCGGTTTTTGACCCACTTGTGGAAGTTAGAAATAGAAAAAAACAAAACAAACCAAAAAAAAAAACGGACTTACGACGTAGTCCTGCTAAAGCATGATAGCTGTGTAGAAACTGTTGCGTGTATGTTGTGTATGCGTGTGTAATGTACACATCACCTCAGATCTTTACCAGTAAAAATGACCCTTTCCACACACCCCTACACACACACGCACACACGCACGCACACACACACACACACACACACACTTATCATGGCTGTTTGTTGCAGTTTATCATTTTCACTCCTAGTTATTCATCTACCTTAGGTGTTTAAAATGATAGTTTTATATGTGGGCTGAAAAAAAAAAAATCTTTGTTGTAGCTTGTTTATTGGGAGTGTGAATATAATTGACTTAAAAAGAAGACACCCTTCTGAATAAATGGGTTTAAAAAAGAGGGAAATGACATTCCTTTACTACACTCTACCTACACCCTCTTCTTCATATACATATGATCAGAAATAAATATGTAAAAAGTATGTGAGAATATAAATAAATATGTAATAAGACCAAGTTTTTCCTCCACGACGGTGTGTTGGGTCGTTTCTTTTCCCTGATAGCCGGTCACATTGCGTTATTTCAGGCTGTTTTCTCATCGCGGTGGAACAGATGGTCCTCGAGCCGCAGCGGTCCGGATGCTCCATCCATCTGCCTTAAGCATACACTATCCTTCTTGGGCTTTTTGGAGAAAAACTGGCTGAACACTGATGGTAATTATCTTCAGATGTGTTCTTTAGCACCACTTTTCAAGAGAGGTAACCTCGATGCCTCCATGCTTTTAGGAAACTGCAGACCGACTTTTAGTCTGTTATTGTGTTTTTCAATCAAGATTTTAGAGAAACTTGTTTTTTAATAAGTGACATGTTCTGACCACAAGAAATGTATATATTTAAAAAAAAAATCTGTCTGGTTTCATATCCAATCATAGCACAGAGAAAGTATTACTTGTTAATCACTTCAGCTTTAATTTGAATTTTAAAGGTTATAAGTCCAGCATTTGGCACTGAACTTAAGTGGTTCAAATTAAATGTGGCATTTTCTGTAAGTATGAAAAACTCAGCAATTAAACATTATAAAGTGATACGCAGAATTTCTATTGATTCTAAGATTTTATTTTAGGCCCTACACATTTTAACTTAGAAATCCTGGGATTGTTGAAAGCTGCGCTAACGGTACCCAGCTTTACATTATCATGTAGTTTTGACTACCTGCACTTTTTAATTCAGACATATTGTGAATCTAAGATCAATCAGGACAAAACTGAAGTTAATAATGGTAATAACCTTCTGAGAAATAAAAGATATGGGGGTCATATTTAATTGTACTTTGTTTTTTTTAAATTAAAAATGTTACCAAGAATACTCATTGTCACTTAAAGTACACTGACAGAGTTTTATTGAAAATCCTTCAATAAAAGGTTCATTTTCTTACAGTTTAGGTAACGCAAATGCTCCCTTTCTCTGGTCTTCTGAGAAATGTAATAGCCTTTCCACAGCCATAAAGAACAGGCAGTTTTTTGGTTTAATTTGATTAATACGTATATTTTTAATTATCGACTAATTGCTGTGATTCATTAACTTCTTTAGATACCAGCTGTTTGACTTAAATGCTGATTTTTATTTAGTTGGGATCAATATTTAACTAAACTTAATTCACATGATGATTTTATGCATCCTCATATTTAGGATATAGTTTGATTATTCATTTTAATATTTTAGATGTTAGCTTTTAAAAGAAAAAAAAAACATGATTCTTAGGATTTCTGTCTCCAGCTAGAACTGTTGTAGTGTTTATAAACACAGTACAACAGAAGCATGGAAGAATACTGAAAAACTACAAAATCACACCTTTTTTTTTTTTTTTTTTTTTTTTTTTTTTTTTTTTTTAGTAAATAAATAAAACCAGGTGTGTATCTCTAGATTGCTGTGCCCCTGACTGAACAGGTGCAGCCCAGTCTAATTGGCTGCATCTCCCAGGTCTTCCCCGCTTCACTAATTTCACAGCTCCACAAATTAGAGTGATACCACAGGAGGCAGTCCGGGAGGGTAAACTGGGTCACGCCACCTGAGGATATGGCGCTCTGAGAAGCGGTCAAATGTGCTGCACGTCACCGCTCTCAAGGTTTGTTTCCTGACACTTTTTCAGCCGACGCGAGCCCCGGTCAGCTCTGCAAAGACACAACCAGCTGAATTTATTCAGCAGATTTGTTATTTTTGACTCCTATCGTCAGACAGAGATGTGGCATGATTTCGTGCTGAAGCAAAAGGAAAGGCAGCGAAGAAATGAAAGAAAAACAGAATAAAAATCACACAGTGCGTTTTAAAAAAATAAGAAATGGAGTGGAGGCTCGCACAAAGAGCGGATGGTGAAATTATGCTGGCTCTTGCACAGTGAATACAGCTGCTTTGTCATTCTTACATCAGTGTAAAGGAAAGCAGAAGTGGAGGATCTTCTCTTGTATCATGTTGCATCAGTATCAGTTTGCGATGCAGCACATAACCTCTCAGTGCTGACTTTTAGGCCCTACTGTTGTTTTTTAACTTTAGAGCTAGGAAAATGTATTTTAAGTTGAATGATGCTTGTTTGCCAAATGGTGAGCTGTGCCAAGACTTAAAAAAACTGATGTTCATGGATAATCTCCATCCAATCTGAATGGGGTTTTAAGCCAACTTGCAAGAAAATGAGTTTGAGTGCTAGTGGAGACCTCTCTGCACTTTTGGGCTGAACAGACAACTTCACTGGGTAACCTTGGCTTGTGGATAAGCCCTCTGATGCTCGCCGAGCTCAGGGGTCTTAAACTCTGCCACTGCCTCTTTGAGTTCATGAACATTTGTTGTCTTTACACTTCCTTTCAACGGCCATCAGCTTTCTCTACGTCTCCCTCAACACCATTCTCCAGCACGGATGTTGTCACAGCTTCTTGGAAGGTGCAGTTGTGTCATTGTGCAACATACCGAGCAGACGTTTTTCCTTCACCACCTGTGGGATATGATCTGAGGGTAAAATGGCTCATGAATGAGAAGAACAGGCAGGCCATGAGGCACTACAAACCTAATGGAGACATTATGGACTCAGTGGGAGGCTGTGAGGGAGGAAACGACTGTGCAGCTTCGGCTGCTACACAGACAGCATCCAAATTGCAAGGATATATATTTTTTTATGGAGACATTTTCATCGCAGAATGGCTAAATTACATCATTAAAACACATCTAAAATGAACAATAAATTAAACCAACAAAAGTGGATGCATGTAAACTCAGCTGGACTGTTGCATTACTCAACCCAAGGTCAGCAGGGGGCCATAAAAAGTGCTTGAGTGTGACACAGAATAGATACCATCTATTCTGGCATCTGTTCTGTGTGTGTTCCTCTGTGATTGACTGGCGACCTGTGCAGGGTGCAACCCGCCTCCCACCCACAACCCCGGCTCCACCTTATTCCGGCAACAAGAAGCAGTTACAGACTTTAGATGGATGAATTTCTGAAGCAACCAGGCAAACTCTTCTACCATAATTAGCTAGAAAACTGTGGTTGGCTGTTGGATTTAGGTATGATCTGTCCAAATCGCTATTCCAGCTTCAACTCCACTGCTCATTTTGTTGGCCAAACCTTTTTGTCAACGACTGTTTCTGTTTTGAGGACAAGACAAAAATGACAAAAAACAAATAATGAAAAATACTAATACAGAATGAATAGCAAATAAAAATAAAAAGATTTTTTTTGTGTGTGTAAAAAATTGTTTATTCCATTTGTGTGGAAAACAATCTGGTGGGACTTGTTACAAGTATGTATCTGTGTATTGTTTGCATGTTTTGTATTGTTCCAACACAAAACTAAATGTTACATCGCCTTTTTACACAGTTGCTGATAGTGGAGCAGGGTGTTCTTATAACTTCTTGACATCATTTAAGGGAAATCTGCAACTTTCCCAAAGGTTCACATGGTTGAATTATCAAAGGTTTGTGGGGGAGTGTTTCATTTCAGCTGAAGTAAATGAAACAAACGCCGCCTTTAAGAAAGCTGTGTCCACATTATCTAGTTTTATGTTACATTAATAACTATTTCCATTGCTTTGAAAACAAATATATTTATATCACATGCAAAGTGTGCAATCTGGTTACATTTGTTGCAACACAACCCTGCAAAAAGCCCCCAAAGTTATTCTTGTGGTGCGCAAAAAAAAACTCCCCTAGATAAATGGCACACGATATAGGCAAACATACCAAAAACATATGAAGCCGAAATCAAACGTGTGACCGTTTCTTTTATAGCCGACGGTGTATTGAAACTACATCAACCGCCTGTTCAGACAGCAGCAGCTGTGTAAAGACCTGAGGTGGAAATTTACGCGCACTTCCGCTTTAAAGGCGAAGCAGCGTCCTGCACGAGAGAGTCGCTGTTCACACGCCGAGCCGTCATCAGATCAGATCCGCCTTCAGTCCCGACGCCAGGCGGCTGGATCTGCCGCTCCGCGCGCGCCGCTGGAGGAAAACACGCAGTCCGTGCTTATTTTTTGCAGGGATTTTCTTTTAACATTTTCACCGGAACTTTACGCAGGAAAACCACCGGGTTACACCTGCGTGCGTGCTCTGGTGGCTGACTCTAAACCCACTTTGTATTCTCTCCTAGACCCCACTTGTTGACGGGGCACCGAGGGGCTCTTCCTCGATTCTTATGCGTAATCTGGATCTAACTCCGTCCGACGGGGGAAGTTTCGAGCAACGCGGTTTCCTGACAGACGGCTGCGATGGGAGGTGATCGGTAACAGCCCTCGGCGTCGGATTACACAGTCAGGCTGCTGCCAGGTAAAGCAGCAGGATGGGAAACCAGATGGACAGGCTGTCACATCTAAGTTACGCAGAAGTTCCGACGGTGGACCCGAATGGCGTGGACACGGACGACGGTCCGCGGATCGGAGTGTCTTACATCTTCTCAAGCGACGACGACGAGCTGGAGGACGGATGCGCGGTGGACGGCGGACAAAAACGCGCAAACGAGGAAGAGAAAAACTACGATCCGCGCGACGAGGTGGAGTGCGCTGTCTACAACAGAGAGGAGTGCATCTACGAGAAGAGCGCCAAGTGCGCAAACCTGGAGGTCTACTCCCCGGAGAACCTGCTCAACAAGTGCAAGGCGGGGGACCTGGTGGAGTTCGTGGCCACGGGTCAGTACCCGCACTGGGCCGTGTACGTCGGGGACTTCCAGGTAGTGCACCTGCACAGAGCCGAGGTGAAAAACAGCTTTCTGACCGATGCCGGCCAAGGGAGGAGGTGTCGGATCGTGAACGACTGGTACAAACTGAAACCCCTGTGCGCAGAAGTGGTGGTGCAGAACGCGATGGAGCAGGTGGGGCTGAAGGACCGGGAGTTGTGCTGGAGGAACTCGGAGAGCTTCGCCGGCTGGTGCAGGTTCGGCAAGCGGGAGTTCAAGATGGGCGGGGAGATCCGGATCGGCAAGCAGCCCTACAGTCTGAAGGTGTTCGTGTCGGACAAACAATCCCACGTGTTGGAGTTTCAGAGCTTGGAGGACGTGATCATGGAGAAGCGGAGGAACGACCACCTGGGCAGGACAGCCGTGCTGCGGGAGCTGGCGGCGCATTTCAGAGGCGTGGAGGAGATGAAAAGTGAGATGGGGGCTGAATGATGTCAGTTCCCCAACATATCTGTTACACCGATCTCCTGAATCCGTAGCAGTCCTCATTAATGTTTCAGGTCTTTGCAAAAAAACAAACAAAAAAAAAAACATTCACACCCCTGAAGTTTTACACACTGTGTCACATTGCAGCCAAAAACGTCTGTTGTATAGGGCAGCTCAAAGGAGCACATAATTGTGAAGTAGAAGGAAAATCATACACAGTTTTAAAATTTTAAACCAAAAGTGTGAGAAATTAAAGGCTTATTCATTTGGCCTCGCTATGTCCCCGACATAGAATTCAAAAATTAGTCCAGAAATTAACTTTTTGACTTGGATGCAAAAGGGTTCATCTCACCGCTGGACACCATATCCACTGTCAAACATGGTAGTGGCAGCTTCATGCTGCGGGCCTGTTTAGATTTAGCAGGGAGAAGGATTTGGTCATGGTTAATGAGGAGCTGACATTGCAGGACATTCAAAGCACAGAGATGTTTTAGAATGGCCCAGTCAAAGTCAAGAGCTAAAGCTAACTAGAATTATGTGCCAAGACTTGAGAATTGATGCTCTTAGTTCTTCTCCATTGAATACGACTGAGGTTGAGCTATTTGGCAAAAATAAGAACAGTTAGCAGAGACGTAACCAAGATTTTGCAGCAGAACATTTATGCAAAGGGTTGAATCACTTTCTGGAAAAAAAGAAAAAAGAAAAATGGGACTACTATCCTTCACTTTCCACTTCACAGTTATGGACATCTTTGTGTTGGCCTATTTTAAAATAATAACCAAGCAAATTGAAGTCAGTGGTTGTAAAGTCTCTACATTTGAAAACATTTAAGGGGTTTACATTTGTTTGCAAGGCCCTGTAGGAATAACTTCAGCATTTAATTGCTACATGGACATAGTTTTGGTCCGTGTTTTTAAAAGTTTATAATTTAACTGCCTTAAAGCCTCAATCATCATTTCACATCTCAACTACTTTGACAAACAAAAATGACTGAATCAGCTGTTTATTTTTGCTACAAAATGCTCTCCACTCATAGAATGTAGTTTTATAAACGCTTCACAAATTCATCCCAAAAGTGTCTGGGAGCAGGATGAACACATTCCTTCTATTTATAGATCGTCTCATTACTTGATCCAGTTGAGATTTAATTTCATGTCTCAGCTCTCTCAGGCTGCTGTGGATTTTGTTTTTCAGCTTTTTTGGGTGGGTCGAACCCAGCGGCACGCGTGGAGGAAGTGTTGTGGATCATTGTCTGTTAGACTGATCAAAGTCTGTGTTAACTGTTCCCAAAGTCTGAGTAAATCATGAGTCACTGTCTCACCTGGAAGTGATTGTTATTATTTCTGCTGTGAAAGTTGATCAATACGAAGATAAAATCATTTAATGCAGTCTTTATGCTCGGCGACCATATTAGATTTAGCGATAGATTAATCTCTTGGATGTGCAGCGAACAAATCTGAAGCAACACTGTGATGCTTTTAAGCCTAATGCAACAACATTTATCTGGTACCATGAAAGTAGTTCTGAAGAGTACTAATGTCGACCCAATAAAGAGGCCAGTGACGATATATTTTGATTTAGAATATTCAGCACACACTGCAATGATTATTTGTCTAAATCTTGTGACACAGCAAAAATGAGCAAATGGTTCAGAAATAGGAGTGCACCGATTGCAGTTTTTTGTTTTTTTTTAAAAAATCCTGATCTGCCGATTCCGATTTTGGCCGACACCAATTCTGTTTGGTATGTGTGAAATATCGCTAAATATGGCGAGAAGTTCGCCGAGTTGGCAAAACTAGAGTGACTATTGTTAACTGCTAACATGCAGGCATGACCAGGTGGGCCGGTGTGTCAGGCAAACCTCTCTAAAGACAGCACAGAAGATGAGAGGTTGATTTTTAGACATTGGCAGAGGTAGATGAGATCATTTTCATTCAAGTGTCGGCCGATCACCGATCTCTCAAAATGAAGGAAATCAGCATCGATAAACTGGCTGCCCGATAAATCTGTGCACCCCTTGTCATCAATACTAAGATGCTTTTCTAACTTCCTCTAGCAGCTCTAGCTGTGCTGTAATTGTAAAGCTAGTTCATTCATAAAAATGGAACAACAACTGGAAATACTATTTTACTCCTGTCTTGCTCTGTATTAATGCTTTCTTAACTGGAAATGCTATATGAGCCTCTTCAAATGAAAATAAAAATAGCAACCCATCATTTCACAATGATGCTGATGAATTGGCTGGTAAATGTAAAGCAACAGGAGTTGAAATGATTAAGTATCTCCACAAGAGTGTGATATAAAAATATCAAGTCAGAAGGTTATGGTTAGGAAGTTGGCAGTGCTGAAATTTTAGATTTTAATATTTAATTAACTCTGCTTGAAAACTGAGAAAAGTCCTGAATTAAATTTTCTTAAGCGGTAAAAGAGGATTTGTGAAAATGAATAATTCATCACATGAACTTCATAGACCCTTCATGGAAGTAAGATGTGGGTATGCTTTAATTTTCATTTCTGGATTTTTGGCCAACTTTCACCATGGTATAAACTCCAGGAATAATAACAGCTCAGACTACAGAAATATGCAATACCTATTTAATCACCTTTGCACAAGAATGGTGATGCAATTTATAAAGATTTCAACAGCCAACAGCTGGTGAGGGAGCACATGTGCTGAATAAAAGTGAAGCAATAGCCGGAACTGCTGCTTGAGGCCCGGCTCTCGGAGTGCAAATGTGGGCCAAAACAGTTGATTTTGACAAAAACAATAAATTGAAAAATGATTGTTTCTTGACAAAACAATAAAAAGTGGGAAAATCGAGTCAAGTCAAAACAAGAAAATGCTTTGTTTCAATTCTGTGGTTGGAGGCATTTTCTTTTTTGCAGGGTTGCCGACTCGACTGCTAACCTTTAAGACTAATAATAATTTGAAAATATGCACAGATAGCACTTATATTGCTGTAATTGTACAGAAGGCCATATTACAGCAATTTTCTCACTGTAATTGTGGTAAAACCTTTGGATCACAAACAATTACTAATTATTGTTCGGTGTTGCACATGTTAATTTATGCTTCTATTCCTGCGAGAGTTGCTCCGGGGCAGTTATTGATTTGCAGCTCACGTAGGCTGAAATGAAATGAGAAATAACCTCAAACACTTCCAATTCGCCCACAGAGATTAAAACTTTGTTGAGCCAGAACAGCTTGTTGTTTGGCGAGAATATGTGAACGTCGCAAGACTGCAAACATCTTTAACGCGAGGCAGAATGATTGTCTAATTTATGAAGAATCAGAAAAAAAAAATAAAGCTTCATAATTGTCATTGTTTGGGGTACGGTTTGCAACAACTTCCGTTAATATAATTGGAAAATAAATGTTTAAGTGTGTCAAACGTGAAAATCCTTTCATAATCAGTTCTGGGAACAACCGGACGAACGTCACCTTGTGTTTATAAAATAAACTGACGACCATCAGCTGCAAGCCTTCGCATCCGAAGGTTTGTTTCAGCTGCCCTGCAGCATTTTAATCAAGTTAGGATATTAAATCCTCCTAACAGAGTCTTGTCAAGCTCAGCTTTTTCAGCAGCATACCAGATACTTTTATATTGTACCAGGAGTCCGTTAATGAGACAGAAGTGCATGTTAGCAGATATTCCCGCCATGGCTGCAAGGAGGATGAAACGAGGTTAAGACATTCAATCAAATGTTCATATAAAGTTTCATGAGACATTTGTCTTGAGTCAGAATTAGCAGCACATTGTTGGTTTCTTGGGATTTGAACTAAAATCACAAATCTATTCATTTTCCATAATTAGTATAGCCTTCAGGGAGGCTTGTGCCTCAGAGGTTCGCCCTGGTAGACTAAGCCAACAGCTCTGCACACAAACATAATTAACCTAATGAGTATTTTTTTTATTTTTTTTGGGGGGGACCTAAGCAGAAATGTACGATTTGAAAACCCATGAGGAACAACTTGCAGGTTCCTAAGGTAAGAAATGCAAAAAAAAAAAAAAAAAAAAAAAGTGGGAACCATAAATAAAACACATTTAATAAGTAATGAATAAAAACATAAGGTAATGCTTGTGTTTAAATAGACTGCTCTTGCAGAGACCTGGAATGCTAATGTGCCTTCCTGTAAATGCAATTCCTGGCATGGATCCCACAGAGTTAAACCCGACTCGCTCTTCAGTTCAGAACAGATTTTCAACGTGCAGTACGTCCCAAATCACTCTTAATCTATCAGTTTCTTTTTGGCCCATGTTGGTAGCAAATGTGAAATGTTCTTCTTTCTATTCCTTCACAAAGGAACAGATATCTGGGGGTGCACAACCAGTAAATGATGCTATGAACAAAGAGTTTGATCTCTGCAGCTCCTCCAGAGTTACTATAGATCTACTGGCTGTTTCTCTTGGTGAAGCTGTTTTTGCTCAAATGTCTGAACCTCAGTGAAGTTCCCTCTCCGCCCCACGACCTTCTTCAAATCTGACAAAATTGGTGTCAGTCAACTCAACTACGTTTGTGCAGGAAAATTATTTTTGCTTGTGCTGCTTTGGTTTTGAAGATATCGATGAAAGTTGAAAGGTAATTTTGACTTAGTAAAAGTGTTTGGGGGCGGGAAGGTTGCTGGTTGACCTTTTAACCTTTGAACTTTAATATCTTCAAAGCCAAAGCAGCACAAAGATTTTTGCTGCACACGCCAGCTCAAATGTAGTCGATTTGATTGACACGAATTTTGTCAGATTTGAATAACATAGGGGAGCTGGGTGACCTTTCATGACCTTAGGAAACATTTCTTGATATCTTTAAAAGGATAGCAGCACACGCAAAATTACTTCACTCAGATAATGTCCGCAGGTCACTTGATCGGGCAAATCACCTCCCAGATATGCTCTACTTGTGTCGGCCTAACACATAAAATCCTAACGTAACACAGGAACGTTTGAGGTTTTAATTTAAAAAATTTTTAAGGAGTTTCAGGCTCCTGCAAGATACCACACCAGGTTAGCAAAATCAGCATCATGTGAAAGCCTGATTCTTTCACCAGCAGCTCAATGGGAGATATTAGTGATAATGAGTGAATTGTCTCGGGCTCAGCAGAGTTGATTGAATATCTTGAACTTATAGAATACATGAATATTTTCATCATAGACCAACAGGGTGTAAATGCAGAGAAGTGGTTAATCATTGCTGAAAAACAAACTCAGCAGCCCAGAGATTCTTGGAAATGAAATGCTCCAAACTTGAAAACTGTTACTAAAAGAGATCGTTTTTTTTTTTTTTTTTTTTTTTTTTTTTTTGAAGGTCTTCTTGAGAAATGTTTTTTTTTTTCTTCTTCTTATCTTTCTGCCTTTTGTTTCGCCGGCACTTTTTGTAGTTTGCTGATAAATCCTTTCCTCTCAAGTTCTCTTTCTACCCGAAGCAATTTCTTGACCAAAAGGAAGCCAAGACAATAAAAGAGGCATATGTGTTTCAATCAAAATGCTGCAGCCAGAGCCGGGACAACCTCCACATTCATTTCCCGAAATGCATTTTTTTTTCCCCCCACACATATATTTCCGCCTGGAAATAAGTAACGCGTTTAACAGCACTTACAGTGAATCAGCAGCCATCCGGCATTAACTGCCTCCTTGGCCTCTTCGTTTTTATGGGATGTGAAAGCTTGGACACGGCAGAGGCGGACTAATTATAATCAGCTGTCAGAGCTCACCTACAGCTACGTCTGACGGCTTCTGCTGCCGTCCGGGTTTTGGTTTCCACTGGAGGCTGATGAAATGATGAGATTATTTGAATTATAAGAGAAGCACAAGGTGTACATCCACCCCCTGCCGTGTGATATAATGTTGGTGGAGAATATGAATCAAAGTTTTCACACAAACGGAGCTCACCATCTGTTTCTTCAAACAAGCCTATTTTTTTTAAAAAAACACACCAAGAACTAAAAAAAAACAAAAAAAAACAAAACCCAGACACTTTAGAATGTTTAGTTTTTCTTCTTCGCGTCACACTGAGATTTAGAAAAAAAAACAAACTTATTAAAACGTTGAAAAAATACTTCCACTTCTGTTCGAGATTTTTTTTTATCCATCAGATGCTTGAGTTCTTTTCACAAAGGGCCCAAAAAGCCTTTCAACGCAGCTGCCTGAATTTCTGAAGTCTTCATGGCTTTTTCTCTTTGTTTCAGTGCAAGGTTAGAGTCATTTGAAACGAAAAAAACAAACAGCAGGTTGATTTTTCTACTTACTCATTTTATATCATAATTTTGTAAATACAGTGCTGTTCAAAGTTGCACATACAAATTCCTGGTTATTGAGACTTTAAAAATGCTATCAATTAAACATGGGAATCTAACGTTTAATTATGTTCTGCCGTAGTTTTTCTTGTTGGACTTTTTTTTTTTTTTTTTTTACATTTGCATCGTTTATCCTGAGCCATGCATTGCAGTAAAGCTACAATAATGTTGACCCTACAACAAAAACAGGATGTTTTCCGAGAGCTGTTACTCTGAAGAACTGGTTGTGTTCTGCTTAAGACAAAAAAAAGTCACATGTTGACGAAGAAGTTGGGTGGCGGGACAGAAGCAGGACGAAGTTCAGACTCAGCCGAAATGCTTTGTGGGGGAAACATGTCATGGTAGCAGGGGGCAAAGCTGGAACTGTAAACTGTGAAGAAGTGTGGAAAAAAAAAGCAAGATTCGCCCAAAACATGCTGTAAACACAGCGACACACGTTAGTGGCGTCATCTTGGTTTGGGGATATTTTTCTTCACGTGGAACTGAGGTTTTGTCAAAATTGGTGAAACTGAAAGGAGAAGGATGAAGAGGGAAAAGAAATAAAACGTCTTATTTAAGAGAAAATGTGACACAAAGTCAGTGGCATTACCTGAGGAGGGTTTAGGAAAAGACACATTTTCACAGTCTGAAAGATTTGGAAATCTTTTAGGCTGGACAAATATTGCTAAGTCAAGGTGTGGCCTGCTGATTGACTTGAAAGAAGACCGAAACTGAATCATAAGGTGTTTCAACACAGTAGCAGTTTAAATGCTTTTAAGTTTTCTTTTTTTTTTTTTTTTTTTTTTACATTTTTCTTTCTGGCAGATTTGTCTGTTAAATAAAACCATCTATCGTATTGTTCTCATAAAAAACAGTTTTCAATAGAAATAATGCACCAGAGCGTCACAAATCCAAATAATGTAACAGAGAATCTGTTTAAAATTCATCAGGTTTGTTGGTAAAACAGATCCAGCCACACGCTGACAGATTTGAGCCATGCTAAAAAAAAAAAAAAATAAAACAAAATAACATAAACCAAAAAACAAACAAAGAGTTGAATTCAGATAAAGTAATGTGCATAAACTTAGATAAACCACACTAAAACAAGCTAAGCCAAATTTACAGAAGACGCATTAAACATTTTATATTTATTCCTGGGTTTGAAGATACTTTTAAAACATCAAACTGTCTCTGAATTTAAAAGCGAAACTAAAATTAACCGAGTACAGTAATAGATTTCCCATTTTCTGAGTTTTCCACAATAAAATCAAAGTGCCTTTACTCTAACCTCAGTAACATTATTGCTCCACAGCCGTAAAAATACAAAGGCTTCCTGATCACAAATGTTTTCCAGCTACAAAAAGCAACATAAAAAAAGAAAAACCCCCAATAACCCACACCCCTCATTTTCACTGGGCCATATGGTTGAGCACATGGGTCTCCTTCCAAACAAATAGTCCAATTAAGAATGAATAAGCTCATTAAAATATTTACACTGCATGTGAACTCATAAGTCCTGCTCGATGTGTTAAGATTCCAGCCCCGTGATTCTTTGTGCCGCCGACCTGCAGCGTGTTGAGTTGATTACTCCAGCCCTGCTGAGAGGGAGCAACAAGCAGCCACAGTAGCAACAGACACTCTCTGTGTCTCTGACTCACGCCAAGAAAAACCCCCAAAGCACACCCAGAACATTTAGTGGAGTTTAACATCACTCTTGGGAGATTTTATGGAGAGGAAAAAAAAAAAAAAATTCAACAGCATCTGAGAGCCAAAGGTCTCTCTCGAGTGAAGGAATAATTACTGGCTCGCTGAACAATGGGAAATTTGTCAAGCGGTCGTTCTGAGATGGATCCAGTTTCCGGATTCAGGAGCGGTTGTGTAAAACGCTCAGCCAAAGGAAGTAAACAGCACAACTGTAAAAGCTGGGCAGCAATGCAACTGATTGTATTGTGAAGTTAGTTTGACCCCAACAGGAGCTACTGGTTGTATCCGGAGGAATTGGGCTCCAATCTGCTTCAATCTCACGGCTCTCCCTCTGGAGGGAACGCCTGATGATTTGGAGCCGCCGGTGTAGCCAGCAGACATCTGAATAATTTGTTGGAGTCGTGACGCTCATTGTTAGAAGGTAAACAGAAAATAAATGGCAATAACAGTCTATTGCTGCGAGGCTGTCATTTCAGGATTCTGTTTTTGTAAATGAGTTTTGTGATTTTTTTGCTCTTCATAGAGTGTCCACCTGCAGGTAAATACATTAACATGGGACAAGTTCTGAGTTGAATGTAAAACGAGGAAGTTTCTGCAAGTTGCTGCACAGAAACCAGTGTTTTTTTTGTTTTTTTTTTATTGCCTGTACACTCTCTATTGGTATTGTAGATTCACATACAATTATAAATAATTACAAGCTTTTTTGGGGGGGGATGCTCCATTGCCATAAGAGCAGTCAGAAAAATGCAATGTACGACAAACAAGATAAAGCTGATTTGTCTTATCTGGGTTCCCGTGGCAGCCCAACACATCGGATCGCCTTGGGATGCGACTCAGACAGGTGGCATCATTGTTTGTGTGCAGCTGTTGCTGATTTCCATTGTTCTGATTTTTTTCCAGGAAAACAATAGATGTTAGTCAAATAAATAATGACATTTCTTTCCACCAACAGGTCTTTCCTTACAACCCTCCATTTCTACTGTGTCTACTGATTCTATCACAGCACAGTTTTTATCAGCTCATTTACTCATGATGGTGAAGTGAAAAGGTCACTTTGCTGCATGATGTGAGGCTGGAAAGTTATCTGGAAGGATGCAACCCAACAGCGGCAACTCTGAATAGAGTGCATGATTAAAATGTGGAGATATGAATGCAACAAAAAAAAAGAGTAGAAAAAAGTAAATTAGGTGCATTTATCAAAGGCTTTCAGAACAATGTGTGTTTTTTTTTTTTTTTTTTTTTTTACTAGACTAGGATAGAAAAGCCTTTATTGTTTATTTATTCAAAGAGACAGGTAATTTAAAGAATGTGGAATTACATAAAGATACAATTATGAAAACAGAACTAAGAATAACACATTGCACAGAATAAGAAAATACTATGCAGTTATTAAAATAGCTTACTGTAAATCAAACGTTTTTGACAATGACTCATGCGTAACTTTTTAATTTTAAAAACCTATTTTTTTTTGCATCTGATATTTTGTTTTCACCTGACTCTTAGATAAGACTCGTTTCACAGCAGACTGTTGCATTAATTTATGAAGACGAGATTTCAAATTCAACGGCAGTAATTACTGACTATGATTGTCTTTTTTCCTCTTTCCTCCTTCCAAAGAAACCAATAAAAGTCCTCTGTTTACCCAAATTAATTCTGCCAAGCCATGTGTAAAACTTTGCCTGACAAAGATTAGTTTGTTATTCTACTTTCATGCAGCTTATGTTGTGAAATCTTTAGCTCTCAAGTAAAAAGCTCTTCATGCCTCTGATGCTGACGAACACGTAAGTCGACTTAAAGCTCAGAGTTACGCGCTGATTTCGAGACTGCGCCGCCGAGCTCTCTTCCATAAGAACAAAAAAGAAAAACATGGTCCAAAATGAATTCATCAGTGTATCACATGCAACGCGGCAGCTGAACTACATGCCCTCTGACTGCATTCGCATCCTCATTATGAGAGAGCCTGTACTTAGACGGTGTTGTTTGTTCCACCTCCCGGTGGCTGAAGGAGCTTCTGTACGACATAATCAGGCGGTTTTAGAGTTACGTCTGCTTGTCGAGGCTGTGGAAAGTAAAGCGTCGTGGAGAAGAGTAAGACAGCACTCCAAAACTGATTTGCATTCTGTCTCCTCTTGTCGCGCGTCCGCTGTTTTTCCCCCCCATAACAAACAAATTAACAGCAACTTTCAGGAGGCTGTCTGAGTAATTACTTGTGTGATGCTGCTGAAAGCACAGAAATGTGTGCTAGTCCACGTTGCCAACTTTTCGCATCGATTATGAATTCATATGGGTCTTTCTGAATAAATATGATTACTTTGAGTTGTTTAAACAAGGTTCCAGCCAGTCTTCCTGCTCGGTTTTGGCTGCATGCAGACGCATAACGATAATCTGCTGTTTTTCACTTTGCTATCCCAAAGCTTCTGGCTCTTTTCGTTTTATTGAATCTGAACATTTGTTGCAAATAGGCCATAATGGCGTATTCTCCTGAGGCCTCTCTGAGACAGAGCATATTGGTCATATAATTTTGATAGCTGATAAACTGAAGCAGATGGCCAGATTGTTGAGCGACATCTTCTTTCTGCCAGGCTGCTGCAGACAGCTGAGGGCAGCCTCCAACTGGCAGCTGCCATCTGTCTGGAGGTCTGGGGAACCGATGCTGCCCCAAATGCACATGAATGATGGGATGGATGGATGGATGGATGGATGGATGCTTCTCTAGAAAAAGTTAAGAGACCCTGGACACAGCAAATGCCTCATAATCAATTAAACTGATGGGTTTCTCTTATTTAGCTTTTCGTATGTAAATGTTTGAGTAAGACAAATATTGTTCTTTTATTCTACTGACATCATGTCTCTGAAATTCCAAGCAAAAAATGTTATATTTATTTGCAGAAAATGAGAAATGGTTAAAGTAACAAAAAAAAAAAAAAAAAAAGCCATACTTTCAAGCCTCAAATGATGGAAGGGGACAAGTTCACGTTCATTTAGAAACAACAATACTAATGTTTCACCTCACCTCTTTCCCCTATTTCCCCTATTTAACGGTTTTCGTATTTATTTCTCTGTGGTGAATCTTAACACAGGCTTAATGTTTTCCTTGGAGAAGTTTCAGCCTTGCACTTGCATAGTCCTGTTCTGATTCAAGTCTGCTTTTAATGCTGCCATTAGATGTTTTAGGGTGTTTTAAGACTTCTTTTAGCATCTTGCAGTCTGCTTTCAGGATGAACTTGCCATAACTTGGCCTGTTCGAAGATATATATATGTGAGCAAACATGGTGGAGTGTCTAACTTTTAATTCTCTTGAAACACCTTCAAACTGGTTGTCAAGCACATGAGCTGTCAGTCGTCTACCTGAACCCTCCTGAAAGCCCATGAAATTTTAAATTTCTACTATTTGAACTTTTACAATAAAGTTGATATTAAATATATAACCAAGCCTGTCAAAGCACATGGACCGTTATGGAATGTCCTGATTTCTTTTTGAGAAGTGGACTGAGATTTCTCAGACTTTTGACAAATTTTAAATTTTGTGTTTACTTAAATTTGCTCACATTTGAATGAAGCTATAATTGGATATGAGGTGAGAAGGTCCTGGGTTCGACTCCCGGCTCTGGGTCTTTCTGGATAGAGTTTGCATGTTCTCCCTGTGCATGGTGGGTTCTCTCTGGGTACTCTGGCTTCATCCCACAGTCCAAAAACATGACTGTCAGGTAAATTGGTCTCTCTAAACTCTCCTTAGGTGTGTGTGTGTGTGTGTGTGGTTGTTTGTCTTGTCTGCCTCTGTGTGGCCCTGCGACAGACTAGCGACCCGTTCAGGGTGACCCCACCTCTTGCCTGGAACGTTAGCTGTAGATGGGCACCAGCACCTCCCGACCCCACTGGGGACACGGGTGTTAGAAAATGGACGGATGGATATGAGGTGTACAAAGGGAAACAACCTCATAATCAATGAAAATATTTGAACGTATTAACATATATGCCTTTATGAGGTGAGTTAACAGTCCTGCATAACAGCGACAGAGCTGGAGTCTCCCGGTATTTTATGTGACCTATCAGCGTTTAGGAAATTTCACCCTCGCCTCCGTCGTCCTTGATCCGGGGAGGACATCAGGCCAAATAAACGTCCAGCTACTAATTTCTCTTCCGTGTGTGATTGGGGCGACCAGATGCCCGGGGAATGATGAGCGGATGATGACAGCTGGCTAAGCCACCTGTACAGCTTCTGGATGTTCTCCACGACCTTCATCTGATTGCTGATTTTGACTCACATCGCTCATGTCCGTTATCAAAAGGAGCCGTTCATCTGCACTTTAGATCCATGTGATTCTGATGAGCATCATTCAGAGAAAACTCACCTCCAAGCTCAACGCAGGAAGCTCTGACTAAAGTTTGAACCTTTTTTATTTCTAGCTCTCGCGTCACACAAAGTAGTGTGTATAAAAAGGGACTTTACAAATTAAAAGGAAAGAATACCATTTTAAATGACTCACATTAAGGACAAAGTTTGGAGTTTTTTTTTTACTATATATAAACACAAAAGACACAACTACACATGTTAGTTTAAATTTGTTGCACAGATGTTTTTGTTACAAGTTAGCTTAGCTCTGAAGTGATTAGTGCTTGTTTTCCTTTAGTTCAACTGTAACATAATTAAAGCATGACATGTGATACAACATGTCTTGCTTTATTCGTTCACATCACATGTTAAAAAAAGCTAAAAGTTTGACCAAAAGTCAGGAAAAATTCTCTAACTGTGAACAGGGATCTGTGTTGAACCCTCTAAAGACCCCTTAGACATAAACTATTAGTCAATATGTACATTTTTTGTAAGTTTTGGACTTAAATGTTTCATTTCCAAATATTCCAAAACACGACAAATAAAGTGTCTTAAAAGAACAAAGCACAGTAAAAACGATCGACCATTTAGAAAGAGATACAACAAAACTAAAGACCCTTTTGAAGCCCAAAAATCAAGTATAATTGGCTTTTAGTGAGATGATTTTCTCAGGTTAATGCGCCTCGTTTTTATATTCACAGCATGGATAAAGCAAAGATTAATGAGCTCACATTCGCGGGTCAGATTTTTATCACTTGGCTGCACAATGGAACAGCCTATGAAGATAAATACAAGTGTTTCAAGAGGCCTGATTATGATCAAATCCGCAGCACAGAGAACAAAAGATGAAGTCATTTGCATGGAGAGTCGAAGGCCTGAAAGTCGCTATCTGCTCACCGGCAGACTGTTTCAACGTCCTGTAATATTGGAAGGGACGCGAATAAGAGTCTGACCGTTTGAAATCACAAAGTTCTCCAAAAAACTGAACGAAATCCCTTCACTCAGTTTGTTCAGGCGTTGCCAGATTCTCATCCGTAACGCCCTCTGAACTTCTTGGCATCCCAGGTAATTATGTGTAAAAACGCTTCAAATAAATGAATCTTTTCACGCAATCGTCTCGGTTCAAACTGTGTACAAATGTAACCTTTATTCAGGGAGAAAACAAATCCACCACAGTCACATTTATCGGCGTTTAGTCGTTTCCGATAACATTTCACGAGGTTGGAGCGTACAGTGAGAAGGATCCTTGACCTTTCCTATCTGTGAATAACTTCCAGATTATTCAGACTTATGGGTTCTTTCTTCTCTCCACGAGTTTTCTACTGAATTTTAATTATTGCTTGAACTTTAGATGAGTAAAGATCGGTGAGTTGTCGGTTTCCTCTAAACATGCTGTCTTTCTTTCCATCATCCATTTCTTAAATTATGTAAAACTGTATCAAAAAGCATTTCAATTTCCAGACTTGATCTTTTCCATTGCCTAATAACACAGTTTGTTTGTTCATTCCTTCCTTCATTCCTTCCTTCCTTCCTTACAGTCATAGTGACTGCCAGTATTTTACATTTTAAAATGAATGCACACGTCTGAGAACTCAAGAAAAGTTGAATTTGGAAGAGTTTGTATAATTTCCAGTAAGTGTAGATTACAGAAATAAAGTGATCTATTGATATTGTTTGATTTCTTGATTGTGAATCTTGTTGTATTTTTGCTCACTTAAAGAATTTTGATTTCAGTTCTGATCGATTGTTGACTGTTTTTGTTGATTGTAAATGAGCGACATCTCTTCATCGATTTTCTGGACCCTCTGGACTCCATGCAGGATCTCTGGGGAATCGATGCCTGAGTCCCGTTTCTCTCCTGCTTGTGTTGAGAATCGTCCCTCCCTGCGATGTTTCCCCACCAGGAGGAAACACTCATGGCTCACAGCTCAACTTTTATATCTTTTTTATTGTTTTCAATTAGCCATACTTCTGTCCCTGCCTTTCTGAAGAAACCGCCTCTCTAGATGAGCGCTCGCTTCACATCTGTGGTTCGAACAGCAACCCATTAACCTCTCCCTTCAGCAGTTCAGATGTGTCAGCCTTGAGAAGGTCCCTGTTTGCTGAGGTCAAAGAGGACGAGACAGCCGGCTGGCTCCGGCAAAGTAATTGGCAACATCTCTGCCTTTGAAACTTGACAAAAATCCCCTCATGCAGCAGGAGGGATTGTTTCGGAGCGCAGGCTCCTCTGACGGCTGGCTGCTCTGGGAAACGCACACAAGAGCTGAATGCGGCCGCTAACGTAAGAGACACACAACTGTGTTCAGAGTCTGCAGAACTTCAGAATGATGGACGTTTTAGACCCTAATGAAAAAGTGAAAGCTGAACGCATGCATGAAAAAGTCAACATCGCAAAGTACTAGTACGGAATTGTGGGAAATCATATTTATGATTTGGCATTAAAGCAGTTTAAGTCAACACTAGAGAAACTTTTCATTAAACCTGTCAGCTTTTAAAACCAGTGCAACATTTATTTTGTACATTTTCAAGCCTCAGATCGTCAGAGGACTAGTGAGCCAGATTTCACCACTTTGAATTTCAGCTTTGTGAATCATTTTTCCAACTGAACAGCTAACAACACGTTTTTTTTAAAATTACTTTTTCCACATATTTGAAAACTTACAGGTTGCAAGCTTCTTTTAGATAATTACAAGTCGATTTATGCTGGAAGTCATTTTGAATGCGAAGAATCTCATATCTGTGTCAGAGAATTTGGTGTTAGAAATTTGGTTTTCTTTTACCAAAAACACAAAAAAGGAAATAAAAAGGATAATGGCTGAAAATATAAAAAAAAACTAGTACAAGGATACAAATAACAATAATTAGTAAAGATGACATTGCAAGCAGGATAAAACAGAAACACAGAAGTCAGTAGGTTTATTTTTAAAGAAAACAAAATGAGATCACAAGTTTGGTGTGTCCATTAATTCATAAATTTCTTCATATTTTCAAATATGCAAACATTAATCATCTGTGTCGAGGATTCACATTATAGCTGAGCATAATATTTCTTTCAGACATTCAAAAAAATAAACATAATCAGAAAAAAAAAACATTCTGATTATGAGAATAAGTAAATTTTGACTGATTTATTCAAACTGAATTTAGCTACAGCCAGCGTTGACTGATTATAATTTTCAGTGTATGAATTCTGTGTTTTTTTTCAGGGTCGGTATAAGATAAGAAAAATGACTTGCAACATTTTTCCCTCTTCTTCTGGATCCACCATCAATAGTCTCATTAGAAGCATGCCCCAAACTGTCATGCCTGCATGCAAGCATGTGCTGGGCATGCAAATGACAGAGTACAACTTGAAGCAAATGTTGAGAAATTGGACAGAGCAGCCGCATCGGTTTTTAATTTTCCCCTTTTGTGAGTTAAATATTTTATTTCTGTGAAACTGTGTTGTTTCCCTAAATTGCCACACATTTCAGGACAATCGTTAACCATGATTGTTTGTTCAAATGACGGGCTTTGACTTTAATTTTTATTTTTTTTTTACATCTTTATGGCTTTTGTGTTTAATCCAAGCTCCTTTAAAGATTTGCTCTGGTGTGAGAGGAATGACAGGTTTGCCAGATAATTTTCCTGCAAGATTTTCTCACTTCACAGTCTGGTGTTTGTTAAGTATATGAAACTCCTTAAAGTGCTCTGGGAGAGTCACGCCTTGCTCTCAATGCTCCTCGAGGCAAAAGTCTTTCATTTGGAGTGACTGACATTCAGAGATCTTGTGCATGAAACAAAGTCACAGCAGATTGCACTTTCTACTCACCGTAACCTGCGGAAGCAGCTGAATCCATTTAGATCCATTACATCACAGGCTGAAACACAAAACAAGGTGTAAATAATGAGATGGAGAGTGACGTTCACATTTAAATGGACAGCGGGTGGTGAATTTTGTTATTTTTGTTGCTACTCTTACCTCGGTGAAATTTCTGGACGCTCCACGACTAACTTCACCGAATGAAAAACAAACATGTTTTAAACAAAAAATTCACCAAAGTATTGAAGTGAGACCTCTTTTCTTTTTTCTACACATAATCTTTGTGATGTTAATAATATTTTTAAAAGCTCGATTCACTGAAACAGCAAGCTCTAGCCATTGTTCCTGGTTTAACTATTTATAAACTGTTTTTGTGTTTATTGTAAGCAAAGCAAAGAAGCAAAAATATGCTAATGCTCTTACAAATCACACGCCAGTGAGTCATTGTCAGCAAGCGATTAATGAACGGATTAAACCACAACCGTCTGTCATCTTCAGCGGATATTGCATTCATTGCAAACTTTATTGGACTTTAATGTTGCATGTCAAAACAATACTTACAGAAAGTTGGGCAACTCAGATTGCAAAAAGAAAGCCTTGGAAATGTGAAGTGTGGAGCGGGAGGCAGGTGGTGTTTGATGCAGGGCTGGTTTTTAGGAACCAAAGATGATTTATTTTTGGTGAATTAATGTTTAATTTCAAGGCAACAAGAAGCTCATGGTCAAATAAGTAATTAGGTTTTAAGGTTTGATTTTGAGGAAAAAGTTTAGAGGGGCTTAAGGAAGTAGTAAGTTTTACTGGGGGTAGTTGCCCCTTGGTATCCTGGTAGATCTGCCCCCGGTGAGGAAACAGGTGGTCATAAAGAGCCAGAGCGGAACTTTGTGGCTCTGAGATTTCGGTTTTCACATCGAAGTGCACGCTGGATGCTGAGGGGTTTCATGAAAAGAGAGAAACTGTGCATCTCGAAAGGCCCCAAAGGGCAGGCTGCTCCCAGCTAGATAAACAACCTAAACAAGCTTGTTGGTTTCCAGCATTGCTGGCACAACAAGAAGAACAAGAAGGTCCACTTCATCACCATATGGGAATATGTTTTTCTCAGTGGACCAGCTTTTGCAACGATTTAGAATGACGGCTATTTTTTGTGGATGTTATCTCCCTGATTCATATCTCCAATGAAAAAATTAGGAGGAAGGATAAAAACTGACGTTTGTAAAAGCAGCTGATCTTTGCTCATGGATGAGCTTCAGCACATGGGGAAACATTCCCACCGGTTCACTGTAAACACCTGCATTACACGTGATTACACTGCAAACATTATTGCACCTGTTTTTAGAGTTAACAAGAAAAGCAGCAGGGCAACTCTCTCTTGCCCTTGTTTTTTTGTTTTTTATTTCTTACATATTTTACCCTTGATTTGTTTTTTTTTTTGTTTTTTTGGTGGACGGGTTGCGTCATACAACCAACTTGGTACGCCACTAATGTGTTTTGATTCCTATTTAACACATGCCAAAGTTCATAATCAATGCACTTTATCGCCAACTAGTGGACAAAATTATGTCCAATTATACTATTTGTGCAAATCTGCCAACTTATATCGAAAAGTTAAATGTTTTTTCCTGGAGCTCACAAAAGAAACAGCTGATTAAGGCCACAAGTTAACTTATAATTCAAATTAAAGTTGTTGGTTTGCCTAATGTGATGTGAGTTGAAGAATAAAATTCCTGGCAAAAATGAGAGTAAAAAAAAAAAAAAAAAAAAAAAAAGAGATTTAAAAAAAATCCCATTTTATAGTTTAAGTAAGAGTCCACTTGGGGGAATGTGCACCACACCTGGGAAAGCAATCGACATCTTACATAAATGTCTTGCACCAGTGGTGACCAAGAGGAACATCTGTCTCTTTTAACAGAAAAACAAATGATTGTATTCAAATTTTTGTTTTATGAGCTTTGACCCTGAAACAAGTTGTCTTTCTGTAGCAGAGCCTCAGTTTCTCATAGGAAACTCTCAAGAAGTAAAATGTGCAAGAAACCAAGGAAGACCTGATGTTTCCATTATGCTGACTTGCCACGAGTCCCTTCATTTATCAGATGAACTGCAACCTCGTGATAGCAGAAAAAAAACGTGTGAGCAACTCCACCAAGAGAGGAAAACAACATTTCTTAACCCTGTTTAATGATTACAGTGGGTCCAACCAATAAGATTTGCAGCTGTGAGCAAATTGAGCCTGTAACGCTGGAGAACCGGTTGAATAATAGCATTTTAAGCTTTCTGACGTGCTGAGATGTTCTTCAGCGAAGACGTAATTACGGCCTGACAGCAGGCGCAGATCCTCACAAAGGCCTGATAATCAGAGGCTGTTGATCAGAGCATGCAGCTCGTTACCAAAAGGGGCAGCGACGCTGAAAAGTAATTAAAGTTCCCCGTAGAGTGGAGCCAGGCCAACCGAACCTCTCTCCCCACAAAAAGAGCTCGTCTTAACTTCTCATTGTTTAGTAATTCGCTCTCTGTCCTCAGTCATGATGCTCTTCACGCTGTTTTTTACTCCTTCCATCCATCCTCATTTTAACCACAGCTTTCTTCTTCTGATCTTTCTGTCTAGTTGTTCCATCACTCCCTCAGCTGCTGAGTCATGAGTGTAGCCGCTACCTGCCAACCACAGCAAAAGCAGTAAATTAAAACTAAACTGCACAATTTTTACTTCACGGTCTACAATTTTCTTTCTTTTTTTTTTTTTTTTTTAATGACGTTTCTGCATCTAAATGCATTATTGCACAAATGCAAGGCAAACACTTTGAGGTCTGCATATTGCATATGTAATCATCAACCTCTGCATGCATAATCGATCAGCTCACATGTGGCCAGCGGTATCAGAACCAAAACCTCCTTTCTAGCATTTTCAGCAATGCAAAGATGCATTTGAGAGATCACCACCTTCACCGGAGCTGTGAACTCATGAATGTGGATGAATGAATGAATGACAGTCATTTGGGGTGTATTATGATTTTGGTGCACATGGGTGACTTTAGTGTGGATTTTCTTTAATTCACACATATTCAAAATTATATAAGCTGATTATTTTTAAACTCCAGCTAAAGTTTTTATTTTATGTGTTTTTTTTTTTTTTTAACCTGTATTCAATCAGCTTGTGAAGTGTAAATATGGCAAAGTGATATTCTGGATGCTTCACTATTTGACTCTGGACTCTGTGCCATAAGACCCAGCGTAGCAACAGTTTCATTTCGGACAAAGTCTGTGCAAACTCCTGCGTTGAGTGTCCCATCTTGCTTTGGTGTCCTCACTTTTACCATTTTTTCTGAAACAGTAAAAAAAAAAATTTACCTGCTTCTTTATTTCAATGTGTCATACAGGAAATGGTAGAGCATGCAGTTCGCTCCACTGTTACTGAAAACCCCGTAAAGACTGATCTGTTTTTGTTTTTTTTGATAATACACTGCAGAAACAACCTGAAAAAGTTGCTAATTTATTCCAGAACATCACAGGGACACACAGAACAACATGTTTTTTTAAAAATTGTGTCGTTTTTCCCCTCAGTGAAACCGAAATAAACGTATCAAAAAAATGTTGGTGAGGTTCTGCAGAAAAAAAAGTACAATTTTAGAGTTTATCAAACGTCTCCATCAAAGCATTAAAATTTGTGGATGTCAATCAATTGCTCTTTCAATTAACTCTGGCTTGTTGCACACTAAAGCGTTTGCTTTTGTACATGAGCACACTGCTGTGCTGTGGTATTAAATAAGAACACAAGTAGGTTTTCTTTCCACGAGAAGAGAATGTAGCAGAGTTATTTTCCTCGTGCACAAAGGCCCCAATGTGCCCAGTTTCTAATCTGTGACCAGAAAATGCAAAGTAATGGCTTTTTTAGAGAATGTGACCCACTACATAGCTCAGTCCCAGTAAAGGCTGCAGACACACTCATTGCTTACTCACTGTGTGACTGAGAAAATCCACTAACAGGTGCTGAATCAGTACCGAGATTGCATATTTTAAAAGCTGTAACATTTATACTTTCCAGGAATACTCTTAACGTCTGTTGTCTCATTTCCATTCCTCTCACAGCCATGTCTACGGGTTGCAGAGAAACTTTCTGTGATTTTTATTCAAGCTCTCCTCCAGTCTGCGGTTGGAGCCTGGAAAGTATCGGGTAGGTTGACGCTGTGCCGTTTGAACAAAGCTGCCCCGAAAGCCCAAGATAGCATGTGCCACTTGAAACAAGAGCGACGTGAGTGAGAGAGGGTACTTTTGAGAAAGAACTCTCTGCAGGGTGACAACCTGCTTCAGTTCAACAACTTCACCAAGAAATTACTGCCAAGGACAGAGGAGGACTTAAGCATTCTGTTTGTCTTTTTGGATCTATTTTGACTTATTTACATATTTTAATTTCAACTGTGTGTGGAGAACAACAACCTGTGTGTGGAGCATAGCTAATGTAAACAGAGACTATATTTGTGAGATTATACCAAACTTTGATTAGCTTCCACCAGCTTTCACAGTTTGATCGTTTTTCTTGCTCTCGACCCTCCTGGAATGCAACTGAGCGACTAAAACGTGTCAAATATACCCGGAATAGTGACTTCCTACCCCCTTTTCACATTTGTTTTACGTTAAACTGTACACTTCAACTCGTTTCATTCAGTCTGACAGACCAACACAAAGTTAAATGAATATTTTCAAAGGTTTTTGCAAATAATCTAAAATGTGTCTCATACATTTATTGTTTAGACAGCAATAACCTAATTATACATAAGAAAAGAGTTCAACTGTGGACATGTAATTTTAGGTCTATCACATAAAATTACAACAAAAGAGAGTGAAGACTTGCAAGTGACAAAGTGTGAAGAAATTAAGGATGAATGAATGAATATGGTCGCAAAGTACTCAGCATGTCGGCTCTTTCCTGAACATTTTGCTCTGATGGTCACCTTGAATTTTGCCAAAGCTTTCAGAAAACACTCGGCTACACCTCCTGTTGTGTCCATTAGCAGCGGCCATGAGTCAGTGTTGTGAGTGTTAACACTGGAGCCCGGACTCACCGAGCTGCTGGTGAAATAATAAGCTGCCAGGAAACGACAGGAAAACATGGCTGAAACAACTCGGAGGCCGTTTCCTTTTCTGGTGCGGCTTTTAGATTGAAAAAATAAGCTCCTGTTTTTACTTGACCAATTGTCAGAGCAACAATGTAATATGACCAAATCGGTTGTGAAAATTAAGCGAATGAGCAACAGTGTGTTTTGACAAATCATGCCAAAACCGTGAAAGAAACTGGATCATATGTTTTTAACGAAAGTGAAAGTAGAAATAAAAAGCAGAAATGTTGGCAATTTCCTGGTTTTGGAGAGATGGGTGTGTTTTCACACAATGCCAAGAAGTAAAAAACATCAGCAATGAGAGAGGCAATTGTTCCTACCCATCATGGTGGAAATGTTCACAAGATAATGACAGCACATCTGCACAAACAAAGGGGGCTATCAAAAAAAATGCAAAGGGAAGAGACGCTTACTCATAGAAAGAATATGACAACAAGAAATGTTTTGCGAAGTCTAATCCAAATGATCCCCAAACCAAACAGAACAATGATCTTTGAACTGATGAGAAGTGGAAAATTTGGGTTGTAATGCACAGAACCCTGGCTGATTTTTATGACACGTCAGCAGAATGTCGTTTGAGCTGGCAAACACAGCCATAGAAGGGCGATGATTGGGCTTTTTTCATCCTAATGATATTAAAAGTCTGCAGATATTGCAGAAAGTTTGTATACTTTGGTGCAAACTTTGTTTGTATCAAAGGATTCTAGAGATAAATTTGAGGTCATCTGTCTAACAGCTAAAACTTGGATGAAAATGGGTCAAGATGCTGAAAACAGCAACAAATCAGCAACAGAATGGCTGAAAAAGAAAGTAACCAAGGTGAAGAACTCGCCAATAAACGAGAACAAGATTCCTCCACCTCGACCAGAGAGACAGATGAAGTCAAATATAATAAAAAAAGAAATAAAACTACATAATAATTCTAATTATTGCTGTTTATTCAGCATTTGCCTGGAGTCATCTGGACACTTCTTGAACCTGTCTGCTTCCTGAAAACTCTCCCACTGTTGTGTGTTCATGCTGTTTTAAGGCTTCATCTCTTTTTCACAGTGACAAGTTTCAGCTCTCCAAAGGTCTTCAGAAGGATTTAGGTCAGGACTCAGTGGCTGTTTCCCTTAGGCCCAAAGCTATTTTTGAAACAGTCACCTGAAAAACATCTTGAAGTTCATTCTGTAAAGCTTTGATTCAGTCAAACCAAACAACCTTGGACTGTAAAGGTACAAAATGCATCTGGATGAAGTTTTATGATAACGTTTCACCTCATCCAGTTTGGGATCTAAACATTTCCTTAAAAACTGAACATGTATGCACTGAGTGAACATGTATACAGTAAGCAAAGGCAACTTTTTCAGGCTTTTTGAAGATGTCTGCTGTAAATTAAAATGAAGGAGGGAACACATAAGTGCGTCAAGCATAAAAGTTGTAGTTTATTACCTTTTTAACCCAAGAGAACATTTTACTTTGTTTTTTAAAAGCACATCCATGTGCAACTTCATTTATAAATCAGTAACGAATGCGCCAGACCATTTTTATGTGCAGAAAAGCTGCATAGCCCACATGCAAATGAGTTAAGTTAAATCTTATTAAAAACATGAAAATATTGCCCTCTACTGGACACTTTCCATTTTAACTTTTAAATAGAAATTATTGAAGTAATACTATATATTATAATTTACGAGGCATTTAGTGGATTTTGATCATAAAGTATGACAGAATTTCAATAGATATATTCTAACAAAGAATATCAGGAGCTTTAGATATCTAAAGGTTCTGATATCTAATGTTAAATACTCTTAGTTATTTTTAACAGGGTCTCACATATTTAATGAAAGAAATATTTTGCAGAAGCAGAAGCAGATTTTTCCACGGTAGGCAGGCATTAAACGTAGGAACTAGATAAGCCAAGTAGTAAGACAAGGAAAGGAACAAAGGACACGGGGGAGGAAAGAAAGGAGGTATGGCATCAAATGAGGAAGGAGAGGAGGGAGGGAAACAAGAAAGGAGTGAAGGGAGAAGATAAGAAAGTCTGGGAGGTAGGAGAAAGGAAAATAAGAAAAGAATGGAAGAAAAGCAAGACAAGATGGGATGAGGAAATCAGAATATGAGCAAGGAAAGTAGGGAGAAGGACTGCCTGGTTTTGGCCTTGGAGGCTGAGATTTTGGTCTTACTAGTTCACAACGCTCTGCTTTAGAGCAGCTGTCCTCAATAAAATCCCCTCCATAACTTGCTGCCAACCTGCTGATTGTTGTCAGAACATTTATGTCGGGAATAAGAGTGACCTTCTTAATACTGCTGAAATGTTCAGGCAGGTTTTTAAATTGCTAAGAGATAAATCCAAATGAACAAACCTTCCTGAGACACATCATCAGAATATCAATTCCTTTCATATTAAGCAATCACGATGAGACCAGATTGTCCCCCAGGGGGCACTTTACTTGAGATAACGCAATCAAAGAAACACTCATGTAATCCTTTCTTCCTCTGAGTCTGTTGACCCAGACGAGATGACAGATCAGTATTTGGACCCCCCGCAGAGCATCGCTGTGACTCACAAGCGTTCAAACCAATCGCTGAGAAAGTTATTGCCATGTGTTGCTGTAAATATGCCGAATCCCATAAAGCTTTTACAACTACTGTCTGGAGTCTTCTACATTTTCACAGTGGAAGAGGAAGAGTGCTTTTTCTGCTTTGGTGACATCAAACAATGATCTGCAAGTTGTTTGTTAATGCTAAAACAACAAGAGCGTTCCCTTACACAGGTTTGATTTTTTTATTTTGTGGCAGATCAGCACAATAATATCAGAAGGAACCATCAGACCTGTCACTTTACTACCTATTTCTTTAAGTCATATGTTCACCATAAATCCCACTATTCTTTATGGAGATGCTGGTCAATGCTCCGTTCTCTCGTGAGTCTTTTGTTTCTTTGAATCCTGAACGTTCAGGGCTGTGCCGATTAGAAATTTGACTAATCCCACCCTCTTATCGTCACTTAATTCATTTCTATGAGAATGTGTAAATTTATACATTTTGTTTTGGTGCTGCGCATGAGTGTGAATCTCATGGCTGCTCAAATACTGTTTTAGCCTCTAAATCATTGTGGAACGTTTCTCCACACTCTAAATCACGATACAGCAACTCGGCATATTTAGACATTTTTGCCATCCAATTATCAGATTTAAAAATCTACTACATTTCTCTTTTCACAGTCAATCTCAAAATTGTGCACACCTTTTTTAATTGGCTGAATTTGACTTAGGAAAAAAAAACCTGAGAATGTTAGATATGTCCTTTCCAACTCCTGAAAAACACTACAAACAAAGAAAAACATGCCCTTCTGAAACTATCCTGACCTTTCCACCTTTTCATCCTGTTAAAGTCATTATTTGCAGTTTGCTTACAGGAAGGCAGAGTGTGGGATGCTGATAGACTACAAAGACCCTCAATTGTGAAGATGCTTAATTATCCAATTGGGCTATTGCATCTTTTTTACCATTTCCTTTCAAACTGATTTGTTTGTGAATCGTATGGGAAAAATATAATGTGGGAAATACATTGTGTTTTTTGTTTTTTACATGGGTGTGTGCATTTTGGAGATTTAGTGTATGTGATGTAATACACTGACAAAAGGACCCTCCTTTTGGTCCTTCTGTCACATGTTGCAAATTAAGTATCTGTCCGATATTTCACACCACATCCAAACTTCTGAAGAAACAAGAGGCTTCTGTGTTCAGAACGAGTTTCATTTTTGATTAGAAGCTGCTATTTGTATTGTTTCCGCAAGATGGCGTCAGAGCTCTCATTTTGCGTCACTCCACTGTTTTCCCAGGTATGTGTTTCTGATTTAGGATGAAAGGCGAAAACACCACCTTCATTATGAGGCATCCGGTCCAGAACGGCGGACTGCGCTCAGCTGGAGCGTTCCTCCAGGAATTTGTGTTATGAAATAAAGCGGGTCAGAGGGCCACTCAAACAGAGGGATGATATTTCCATTGCATCAGTGGAACGATCTGGAGCCAACAGGTTCCAGGAAAAGACACAACGCTCGGCCTCATCCAGGGGACAGGTGCTTCACTGTCTGCTTCTATAGCTCACTTTCATGCGTCGAACAATTGCAGATTAATGTATTTTACTTTCGCTTTCCTCCGCATGGCAAATCAAACCACATACCTTCCTCCTAAAACATCCAAACAGTGGCTTTACAGCATGTCAGCAGCCTTTGCAGTATTTGTGAACACTATGTTCTGAAATGTTGACATTGCATCGGGAGGTCACAGAGGTCTTGGGAAGTTGCTGATGATCTTTGCGACCTTCAAGCAACACTGAATAACATCTGATGGGAAGTTACTGAGGTTTGTTGTTTGAAAGATTATGCGGTTGGGAAACCTTAATGATCCCAGACCTAAAGGAAGGATAAAGTTTATGCTTGTGGCCAAAGGGAGAGGATGACTTCACAAAGTTCACCTGAGAGGATTTCGCAACTCCTAAACTCATTTCAGCTCTCACCCACAGGCATTTAGCTTAAGATTACATTCCCTTTAAAGGATATGAGATTAATATGTCAATAAATCTCTTCAGGTTCACAAAACAAGAGTTTCCTGTAGAAATTTATTACATGACCTCATCCTGCACCTTATTTTTACCGTCATCCCTCGAGACGGAACCTCGACTCTCAGTTAGGCAATACTGTAGTTGCTTTGGCTGCTTCCCAGCAACCAAGACAATTCAGCTACCCTGTTGATACCTAATCTGACTTTTCACTCACACACTTACGCAGACATGGAAGCAGGTATGCACAAGAACACATACACTCGACACTTACGCAAGCCCCAGCCAGCCGTGCCTCGGGTAGTCATAACACGCGAAGGGTGGAGACATGCCAAACTCTTATAGGTCAAACAAATGATCCGAGAGTAAAAGTGGAGCAGGCAGGAAAAGAGTGGATGTGTTTGAGGGAAAACTGTGCTGTGTTTTTTAATGAGTTGACCTCACGCTCTGTAGGTTATTGGAAAAAAAAAAAAAAAAAAACAAGAAAAAAGAACACAACAGAGCGAATGTGCTCCCTGGTGTATTCCAGGAAAAAAAAGACATTGACCCGCTATTGACATTTGTGTGTTTGAGGAGTTAAACGTTGCGTTACGCAAAGGTCAGAGAAGAGAAACCGGTTGGAGGAAGAGATGGAGACTGAGCGGTCAAAGGTTTTTCCAGCCCTTTTCCTTTTGGAGAGACCGACGAAGAAAAGGTGTCGCTTGCCTTCGCGACGATGAGGAGTCCAAACAAAAAAAGATCTCTTCTAGGAAAGCCTTTAAAGGCACACACTTGATTTGCGAAGAGGGAATGAAAAACAAGTCACGTGAATATGAAAAACTGTGATCTTTATTCAATTATTCAACATATACCTCAAATATACATATTTACACACTTTGTACACTGAATATAACTCTCACATGTAACCTCTGGGGGCCGACGAAGCCTTCAGGTTGTGTCACAACTACATGATTCACAGTGCAATATGGAGATTGTGCACCCGTGTCAGTTTACTTTACACGTCATATGAGTGACTCATTCTACATATATAAAGCAACAAAATCATAAATCTCTTAAATGACCTCCTTGTGAGGAACAACGCAGGTTGTCACTAGTCTCTTACAAACTCCAGCAAACAAGAGGATATTTCATAGAATAAGCTACTGTATGACTTGCAAATTAAAGGTTAATCACTCCTCAGTCGTACCAGATCAGTACCATTGATTATGATACTTCACTCTATTGTATCAGAATGAAGTCGGCCTGGAAGCCTCCATTCTTTTGTTACAAACCAAATAATTTGAATGTCTCTTTTAGGCTTTGTACATCACGTCCCTGACGACAATAAAAAAAAATAAAAAAATAAAAAATAAAAAAAAAAATTGAAAAAAGTAAAAAAAAAAAAAAAAAGTAGTAGTGAAGTGAACTGGTCTGAAGAAATTCCTTGAGTCAAGGTCAGAGTCAAGTTTCTATTGACAAGCTTAAGCGCTGACTCATCAACAGACTTTGTGCAATGGCCAGACTGCGACCAACTCAGTCTCCTTCGATTTACGAAGCACAGCCAATGCAGGCGCAACGAGTCGGCTTTGTGTGATGTTCCAAAGACACCAGAAAGAACAGGTTTGACCACTTCACAGGGAAATTTATATTTTTCAATGCAACGTGGCACTTTCTGTTCCTGACTACCGTGACAAGTTAGTGTTGGTTGATAAGACTTATTCCTAAAAACCGAAGCGTTGGCATTGGCCAGTTTTGGTATCCAGGTGTACCAAGATTTCAAAAAGTTACAATTTTAAGACTGTGAAAATCACCTATATTTAAGTTCCTATGGATTGAAATCCACTTGAGAGAAAGTACTAGAGTGGGTAGCGTTTTCTCCAGTTATAATAGCATGTAGCAGGGCAGTAAAGCCCTCGCCTACTTCTGCTCACTTTTTTGGCTCAGCTAACCAAAAGAAGGCTGCTTCACGTTCTTACAAAAAGAGAAAATTTGCTGCTTGGAAATATTTTTAGCCTTGAAACAACAGCAAGCCATGTTGTTTGACCTAACAGAGAGGCAGCCGCTGCTCTGACAAAGGGATGCTGTTTTAAAAGTACAATGGGCCATCTAATGTGAATTAGCCATCAGCAAAATGGGTAATTTCATAGACAATAAGCACTTTAAATTCAACTAAATTCATCCTATATTTCCAAACAGCAATAATTGTGCTTTTCGTTTTTAGATCATGTCAATCGTCAGATTAGTTGATTGAGGTTTTATCTAAATACACAAAAATTCAAACCAGTGTTTTAGCAGGAGAATTTCATACTGGCCCATGTCCAGCTGTGGCTGCAACAGCTGCATTGTCAGATCAGACATTTCCCTACTCGGTGCAACTCTTTTGCATATATATCCCTGGCCACAAATGAGATCAAACCTTCACTGGGTTGGCTATTTACAAGAACTTCTTTCAGAACTGGTGTCACTATTATTTGCTGACTGAGCGTGACAAGTCTTACACCAGCAACATCCTGCCTTTCTCAACCTTCTGCACATGGTGTGAGATTTGTAAATGATCTCCACTCGCTCAGACATTGCCAGATTGGCAGTGAGACACCTCCGTAGTGTCACGCTGAGGGTGACACACGAGTCCCTTGCTAACCATCTTTCCTACTTTGTGTCACTGTCTGCTCGAGGACGTCGGGCTTGAGCTCAAACCGTCCTCGAGTCAACTATTGAGTCAGCCGCAGCCTGGCCAGAGAGTGAGAGGAACAACAGCCCTGGCCGTCGCAGTTAAGATTCAGCTAATGCTTTGTGAAGGCGCATGAATGCAAGCAGCGAGAGAGAGGGGTTTAAAATTCATGTGATACACTCAAAGGAGCCTGCAGAGAATATTCTTTTAAAAACGATCTGACAAATTCTGAATCATTGTGATTTCTTTTAGCACCAACTATTGTTTTAAAATGCACAACTGCACAATGAATGACCATTGTAAGCAATGCCCTTAGCAAAGTAACACATACAAGACATCAGAATACAGTACAGTGAGTTTCTGTAGAAAGCTTGAGGTTGTATGTACACATACCAGTACACAAACAGGTTTCTAAAAAGTGCCAATGTACAAAAACGACGACGACGAGATCTGTTTTGGTCTCGTAGTCAGGCTCTTCACCGTGTCTGTCAACAGAACAGATCGTCGTTCTCCTCCACTTCAAAGGATGGCACTGTCTGTTCTGCCGAGCTCACCTCCTGCTCACCCGACGCTACATCCTGGGGCGACAGCGGCAGGTGGAACCACGGGTGAGCAAGCAGCTCGGCTGCCGTTAGTCTCTCTGAAGGCTCTTTCCTCAGCAGGCTCTGGAGCAAACACTTGGCCTTCGGCGACAAGCCTTCTGGCAAGCAGCATTGGCCCCTGCGGATTTTGGAAAACAGAGTGGCCGGGTCCGGGTCATGGAAGGGATAGCGACCCACCAGCATGGTGTACAGCATGACCCCCAGGCTCCACATGTCAGCCATCCTGCCGGAGTACGGCGTTGAGCCGCTGAGGATCTCGGGGCTGACGTAAGCAGGGCACCCGTGGGTGTCCGACATCGAGTCTCTGTTGGGATCCTCAAGGATGCGGCAGTCCTCGAGGCTCTCTAGTCTCACGTGCGTCCTGCAAGAGCAAATTTGAGAAATCATTAGAATTTAGACGCCCAGAGCCTGTTCTGTTTAAGCCTACAACAAGAGCAGGGAGCTTTAGTTATTATGACATATTCTGTTTAGCCTTCATCTGCGCAGCAACAGATGGACAGACAGTCTAGATACCGGCAGCACACATATTTGCATACCATCCTCCAGTGGCCTCACTCTGACCCAAGACAAGCTGAGTGACTCTTGTTTAAGAACCAGAGCTGCCTAAGCAAATTTCCAATAACTTCCTGGCACTAGCCTGGCCACATAAACACTCACATAAATATAAAACTGCAGCACTCTCCTTCCTTACTCACACTCTGCTAGCTATATTTAGGCATGTAAATGATGGGACATGGATTTAGTCCTGGAGCAGAGCAACTGGAGGCCCAGAAAAGACTTCAAGACTTTTAAATCTCAGTGCACGGATTGTCCTATAAATTAAAAGTGATCTCATATTTTAAAAAAATGTGTCTACATTGTCTGCAGGAATCTAATCAATAACTAATACCGATACGCCACATACAGCTGCTGAGGAGGTTGGCAACACTTACACTAACAATGGCACGTCTAAAGCAGTTCTGGGCCAAAACTCCTACTTTTGTTTGAGTTGTAGAAAATGCTTAGACCCACGCAAGCACAGATTGTTTGAAGAGAAGCGTGTGTATCAATAAAATAAACTAACTGCACATACAGCTTTTAATGTGAGCATCTTTCCATTTTCAGGGGAAAGAAAATGTCATCATCCCAGCGGTGACTAGGCAATGTTCACAAGGCACGAATCGATTTTTGTCAAGCAAAAATGACAAAGAAGCACACAGTATTTTGCATTTAGTACAAAATCTGGACAACCCCTTCAGCGGTAATAAAAGAGCAGCTGAGGAGAAAAACGGATCACCACAGAAAGCATGACAGCCAGCAGGACCAAAGAGGAGAGCAAATGATATTTCAGCAGCCAGATAGTGGAGGAGATAAGTCGGTGGAGGAGAAAGAGGGATGGAGGCAGAAAGAGAATCAGAACAGAGAGAGTTAAAGGAGTGGAGAGAGTGAGTCATCCCCACTGTTGAGAGAACATATCTTCTCTCCTCTCCCCGGCTACGTCTCGAGCCCAGGCTATCTGCACCTGGGTCCCACACTGGCGGCGCCAGCCGTGCCATAATTACCCTCAAATGGCTGTTGCCACATCAGTGACGCACGGAGAGGAGGGTTGGCCCGCCAGTCGAGCTCTGCATGCTTCTCAGCACTATTCACCTTCCCTAAACTGACTCCTCCATCTGCACTCTGTTTTTCCATATCTCCATGTGCGTGTCTGCGTGTGTGTGTGTGTGTGTGCGTGTGCATGTGCGCGTGACTGTCAATGAGGACAGCATTCATCAGATTGTTGTGAATTTTTTCGTGACTCTAGCTGGAAAGCAGCTTTGTCGGCCAGGGCATTGCATCACAGCTTGTGTATCAGGGCTCCAGTGCTGCTGAATTGTAAATTTTACAGAAATGTTCAAAGGAAAGAGTGAGATCATACAGATTCATATCACACCGATGTTGACGTATGTCTGTGGCTGTTTAGAAGTAGGTTTTTTTTTTTTTTTTTTAAGTGTATGTCACGGAAATGTGGATTAAACCTTCCCAAAGTTCTTAAAGTGTATGTTTGAGGTGTTTGGTGAGAAAATCGTCAGCGCAAGAACACATCACAGCTTTATTCGTAATTTAGTTGAAACCTTAGCATGTATGAACAAACACCTAAGGTTGAGGAAAAAGAGCTGTGCAGCCCTCCCTCCTTTTCTCCTCTGCACATATACACTGTGACTCATCACTCTGCAGCGGTATAGCTATTAGAGGGGCACAAGCAGCTTCAACTCCTTTCAGTGGTTCCCCGCTCTTATTCATCCACTGTGACCCGGCTAACCCTGAGGTTATGGCTAAAGACGCTTACTGATGATAATTCTTCATGGAAATGTGTGCTTGGGAACGTCGGTGGAAGAGAGAAATAATCTGATGCGTCTAAGAAACAGTTAAAAGGTGCAACAAATAATTTAGTTGGAAAATGTTTTGAGTGATTTCCTGAACGGAACGTAGCACCCACAAGTAAAAGCATATGTGTGTCTGTGTGGGTTGAGTGTGTGTGTGTGTGTGCGTGTGTGCGCGTGTGTGTGTGTGTGTGTGTGTGTGTGTGTGGGAGCCGGTTCAAAGCATCAGAACTGCTCCTCCGTGCAAGAAAGTGCATGTGAATGAAACCCAATTGGAGCCATCGGTTCTCCTGCAGCGCAGCTATGATGTAATTTATTAATAAATAATGAGCAATAAATGTTTTCGAATGTAACGGCCTGCAGAAGGGTTCGATCGTCTCATTCAGCAGCCTCGTCTCGCGGCTCTGCCAAAACTGCCGCCCACCACATTCACACATACAGGCACATACACATGCAAAACAAACAGAACGCGCGCACACAAAGGGACACGTCGCAGGCGAGGATGGGAGACAGACAGAGAAGGCGAAAATCTGGGAAGCTGAGCAGTCTGCCTCCACAAGTACAGAACCTCCTACTCTATCTGTTCCCACATCCAGTTTCGAACACACGGCCTGTGTGTATCAGCTGCTGCCATGCCGGCTGTGGGCTTTCACTGGCATGTGCCACTACACTGCAGCCATTCAGGTTTAATACCATTCAAACAAAATAACCTCACTGTTATATCAAGATTACAATAAAAATGTGCTTGAGCAAATTTGCAGTGTGGAAAGGAGAAACGTTGCACAGCGTAAGTGCACAGCGTAAGTGCACCGTATTCATTTGTACTTTCTTGAAGGAGGAAAGTGTGCCATGTAGAGCCATCTGTTGGTGAAGTTGCAGATTACAGCCAACTCAGCTATTGGTTTGCTTTAAAAATTTGGACCCATCATTTTAATGTAATCGTCAACCATAAAAAAAAGCTTTACCAGTTGTCAGTTCTAATTCATTTGGGTGAGAAATTAGACAAGAAAAGTGACATTTCTTATTGGAAATCAGGAAAAAGTGTGTATGAACAGGCTGTTTTATTGAGCATGGAAAAAAAAAAGTTAAACACTGTTTCTGAGTTAAGTGCCATCTGAAACTTAAATCAAAGTCTTTCCCTGGAAAGGGGCTGATGAGAGTGGATTTACACTAAATAAAGATTCAATGAGAGTATTAAGGACATCAGCTGCTTTCAACATGATAACAGAGCTTCCTTTCTAATAGCTGAACTGCCCTGTTAATCTCCCCACATAGTTGACCTTAAAACAACTATGTTCAATTGATCTCACCTTTTCTCATCTGCAAAGACAAACTTGCGCAGCTTGAGGTCGCCCAGCACAATACCTGCCTGGTGGCAGTGTGCCACGGCCAGGACCACCTGCCGGAACAGTCTGCGGGCCCGCTCTTCGTCCAGCCGCCTGCAGCTCTTCACAAGCGTGTGCATGTCCCCAAAGTCCTTGTCCAGGAAGACGTAGGCCTTGCGCTCCCCCAGGATGATGTCCCTGATGCCGGCCACATTCCTGTGAGGCGGCAGAACGCCGTAGGCTCTGATCTTCTCCTGGTACACCCCCATATCGAACACCTGGCAGAGGGATCGGAGAACGAGGAAGAGGGACAGAGAAGCAGGGTGAAAAGTTAGAGAAAAGTGGACGGAGTGGGATTGTTATTATGTGAGATATGCAAATATAGAGGTGAATTTACAAAAAAAAATGGGATATATACTGAGTTTCACAAAACGGTGACTAAAAAGCAGTAGTGTCATCATGTTGTGGGCTAATGGAGGCACCGGACTCCTTTATACATTAGCTGAAATTACAGCCAACTCCTGCATAATGCTTTTTTTTTTCTTCTTTGAATTGAAGAGTCAAAAGGAAACAACTGAGCTGAAACAATTTCCTTCATTTCTATTTCTATGTTATTTCATTTTTGTCCCTCCTGCTGCCCCTTTCAGAATAAGTCACTTCATTAAAAGATCATGTATTAAAACAATCTGAGCGCTTTAGCACTTTAAGATCAAAGACACTAAATTCTATGGAAGCAACAAAATATATGTTTGGACACATCAAGTCAGCTGATTTCTGCATGTTTGTTTAAAAACTTAAATGTCACATTCTTTTTTTTTTTTTTTTTTTTTTTTTTTTTTTTGCAGATAGGTTTTAAGTGCAACCATAACATGAAACTGTAGATTCTGACATGACTTTTTGATTTGGCACAGCATGAATTTTTCGTTGGTCCCCATTTTCCTCCCCCCTCGCCCTCTTGCAAAACTTTTCAGATGCGCCTCTGCGAATGAGTCACTCAGGCATGAAGCGATTAACTTTCATTAAACAACAAAGCCAAACGCATCCACTGTACTCTGTGCACAGTGGAAAAAGGGGGAGAGAAAAAAAAAAAAAAACACAAAAGTGGAGCAGCTCAGGGATATTTCCTTATCTGGGCACATCCCTATCATCGCTTTCCATCTTTCCCATACATGTTTGCATTTCTCTGTGTTTGTCACAGCCTGGCGTATTGCAATGACGTGTATGCAAATAAGCCGAGTTGACAGACAGTATGGAGCTGTGGTGCGTCTGGCGAACACAAAGCAAGTCGGCGTGCGGCTGTTTATTTATTCGTATTTATTTCAGCTGATCAAGCGGTCTCGTGAAGCGCTTCTAAAAAAAAAACAAAAAAAAAAAAACAAAATAAACCATTAAGCAACACCGCTGTTATTACGCAAAGTGTCAACAGATTTCGCGTGAGAATGACATTTGCTGAAAGAAAAAAAAAAAAAAAAAAGTGAGCTAAATACGGATAACATGTCAGACGGGCGATTGAGCAACATCATTCATTGAAAGAAAATTGCACAATGCCCTGGACTGCGCATACCTTGCACAGCAGCTCATCGCCGGTGTCGGTGTTCATCGCGCCGTGGAGGCTCTCCCGGTCCGCCAGGGGCAGCAGCAGGAACGCTCCTATCCTGGACGGTCCCTGGTGGGCGCCGGGGACCGGGTTGGCGACGGGGCTGACCGGGGAGCTGGGGGACGCGCCGAGGAGTCCCTGCGGGTCCCCGGAGTCGGCGCTCAGCCTCGCGCATTTAGCCGGCGGCTGGTCGTCCGAGTCCAAGCGCTTGTGGGCGACTCTGCGGATGCAGGGAGCCACCGGGCTGCTGCACTGCAAGTTCATCCTGAAGGGCCGATTCACCATTTGGGGGAAAACGAGAGTCAGAAAGAGAGAAGGGAGTCCACTTGTTCAAGATGCTTCCTAGCAGAATATGCCAACTGTGCGCTCCATTTCTTCCCGTCGGAGACTTCTCAGACCAGTGAATCCAACGTCCTGCTCTGGGTGCTGCTTCAGAGGTACTTTCAGTGAGGAGAGAGAGAGAGAGAGAGAGAAAAAAATCCAATCCTGAAAAGCCCCGACAGAGAAAGAAGGGAAAAGAACGACAGACAAAGAGAGAGAGAGAGAAAGAGACCGCCTCACTCACAGAGGTTGAGAGTGAGTGCGCTCCACTGATGTTGAGCTCTGAGCTCAAACACTCCGCCCGACCAGTCCACCCTCCTGGTGACACAAGCGTTGAGCAATCCAGTAACAGCGCAGACTCCAGCTCAGCCCGTCTGTGTGATGATTCTGCCCACTGTTACCTTCCAGCGTATGTATTTAAAAAAAAAAGAAGAAGAAGAAAAGAAAGGCTCTCCAAGCGGGCATGAGGCAAAGGGAGTTTTAACAGGGCGCTGCGAGTCTCTACATTCCTGCTCACTTCTGAGATTGCGCTGATACAACAAGAACAGGAGCAGCTGCCAGGAATGAGGAGATCATGTGTTAGTCAACCTTATCATGCCTACATCATTAAGCAGGCTCTAGACAATAATTAACCATCTCTAACTTGTTGTCTGACTCAGGTGTTTCGTAATATTGTGCTCTTACATCGCCATGTTGTACTTGTCTGTTTTTTTTTCTTCTTTTCTTCTCGTGTAAGGTACAAACACAACCAACCAACTCGGCTTTTATGCAGTCACTGGGGAGTGAATAATAATAATAATAATAATAATAATACTAATAATAATAATAATAATAATAATAATAATAATAATAATAATAATAATAATAATAATAATCCTTCTCAGTTCCCCTCACTGTCCTCTGCAGGGCCGTCCTGTCAGTAACGTTGCTGCTTGAGCGCCATGCTGGGTTGCAGCACACCAACACACCCCAAACCACCGCTGAGGGTGCTTGCAGAGAAAAATAGAAAGGCAAACCCAACACCACATTTTTGCAAGCGCAACAATTCAGCAGAAACACACGCAACTTCACATAAAACCAATAACATACCAGGAACCTTTCAAAAGGGAATCAAACCACATGATAAAAAAAAAAAAAACGTAATAAAAAAAAAGAAAAAAAAAGAAAAAGGCAAAATAAAGAAACACACAATGAGAAGGAAACCCATGCTGGTTTACAAAGCACACAACAAAAGTGCAACCACAAAATTTTAAACACACCATGTCATTTCACATAGAAGGAAAGGATGTGATTTACTTTTTTGCAATGACACAGAAAGTCCCTGGCAACAGGTCAGTGGTCATTCCTGCTGTCGTAAAGCTCTCAGCAATGTCCCTGTTGAAATTTTTCCCTGGCTTTGAAGGAACTGAGAAGAAAAGAAAGCCGCAGGGCTTCAACAAAGGACCGTGACTTGCTGTCCTTCTTCATATAAACCACAATTCACACTGTAAAAATAAGAACGTACCTGTGAACTCAAAGCGTTGGTGTCTGCCTTGCTTTTTGTTTTTCTGCTGCCGGTGTGCTTTGTTTAATTTGTGAACTTCCGAGCCCCTGCGGAGTCTCAGGTGTGGACTAAACACACGGTTGATTCGGGCTTAACTCTGCATCCTGTGATACAGTATTTTCCCATGCAGGGCCTGTTTGTTATGTGAACATGACTCACCCCCATAAAACTGCAGCAGTGCTGGGCTATAAGCATTCTCATATAAAGTATGCCACCGTGGCTCGGTAAACAACACCAACTGTAAGCAATCTGAAGTTAATATGACTGCAAAATACCACTGAGGAGAGAAGAGATGATATGCAATCTGTGTTCAACTGATGCAACATTCTTGAGAAAATATAATAAGTGAGCTATGGGCTGTTGCTTCAGAGTGTGAGAGCCGGATACTGCAGGGTGAAGAGCAGAATATAAAGTCAGATCAAAAACATTCCTGTAGAGAAGACTGTTGAGGACGGCAGCATATGAAGTGATTAGCAACGTGGACAATGATGTGTTTTGTCGGGGTGTGAACACACGCGTGACTGCGTGTGTGTGTTGTGCAAGAGTTCTCTTTTTTTTCCCCCTCCGCTGCTTGATGTTGAACAAGCACGGTTGCTGCGGCAGAGGCTTGCTGAGCGTTCTCCGAAACGCACCAGCTGGCCTCTCTGAGTGAGTGTGTGTGTGTGTGTGTGTGTGTCTGCACTTTCCAATAGCTCCTCCTTCCAAACAGAAGCTTGCCACTTCAGAAATGTCTCTCTTCACATTTTGCAGCCCAGTTCTCGGAGGTCACACACTTAACCAGGTCACAGCAGCTGGGTTCTGCTTGACTCAGAAAGGTCACAGAAACCTATTCCCGCAGGCTGGCCAAACATGGATGAGCCGCAGATTCCACAGGAATGATGGCTGTTATTTTTAGGTCTCGCATTCCTTCTTTGTGCAGTGGTCGTCCTACGATACCAAAAAAACCTGAAGGTGACTCATCAGGCTGATTGATGTATGTGTGTGTCGGTGAGCAAGTGTGTTTGTCATGCAGCAGAGCAGGCACAGGAACAGGTTCCCTGATATTTTTTTCTCTCTTTTAAAGTCCTAAACAACAGCTTGAGCAGTCGTCGTTATTGTAGGAGCAACGGTAGCAGTTCTCAGGCCGAAAGGCTCATTGTTGTCTGACATCTAAGAAAGGATGTGCGACTGTAGTTTGTTTAAGTGTGACACAGAGTTCAGGGGTTCACAGGAGGAATCGGCTTTTTTGTGTTGGCTGCGATTAAGAAAGGTTTTCCAAGACAGTTTGCAATGACAGTTTGTAAGGGTGTAAACAAACAAACAGATATTGAGACGGCACAACGTTTAATGATGAAGTAAAGTCTGTTTCCTAACACTAGGTGTAGTAGTTCATGGGATGACTTTGGACCCCCTTTTACCTTTAAACGTCTTTACTCTTTCAGGCATAGACTCAACAAGATTGAAAAACTTTCGACAGAAATTTATATCCATATTGACCAGAGAGCATCAGGCAGTTTGTGCAGATTTGTCGGCTGCATATTGATGATATGAATCACCCCTTCCTCCACGTCCCAAAGGACCTTGTTGGCTTAAGATCTGGTGGGGTCGTTGGAATACAATACAACAATGCTCTGTTTGGGTGTGGGGTTTACACAATACTCAAAAACCCAAAGTTTGCCAAGATAATTTATCCAACACCACAATACCCTCACTGTCACCTTCAACTCTTGATCAATGCAGGATGAATCTGTGCTTTACTGTGGTTTGCACCAGATATGAACCCTAACATCTGAATGTTGGAGCTGAAATTGCGATTCAGCGGACAGACGTTTTACCAATCTGTGCGTCCTCAATTTCCTACACTTAAATCACCTGCATAGCAGCACTTCGGATACTTGGTAGAGCTAAGAAAGAGTGACAAGTGAAGCACAACTGCTTTGGGAATGCACGAAAGACAGCTAGTCCTTAGCTGCAAACAATCCCAAAGTGGTTTCTGCATTATAGTGCTAAATGTGCAACTATTTCAGAGACTTTAATTTGAACTGCACCTGGTCATTGTAACATACTTAGATTGATCAAACCCAAACTGGGTTGTTTATGATTAATTTAAATGGATTACTCAAATGTAACCTGCAGTAATCTACACTCATTACAGATTCCATAAAACGTCTTGTCTCATTCCGATCAACCCAGTGTCGTCTATGTTGCCCCTGACAGGAGATGCATTAGGGTCACCTTATAAGATTCTCCCAAGATGTTTAGGTTTCATTTGACTTTTTATGATGTAAATTATGTCACTAGTCAGAAGGCTGCAGCCTTCCATTGTGTGCGCATGAAGGTGTGTGTTACATTTATCTATTTGGTGCCTGTGTGGGAGTTCAACCGAGTCCCCACACCAGCAAGCTGCAAAAGAAAACAGCATTCAGACCAAGCTCTCCCTAGTTGTAATTAGAAGAGTCCCTCGCTGCTGGCAGCCATACAGACAGGCTGGGAATTGATCTGCTTTGAAAATAGTTAAAAGTCTGCTTTGGCTGACAGCCAGCCATCACTGGGAATCAGTGTTACTGCTGGGTAATCTGTCTTAATCTAAACAGACAGAATTAATAATAATGAAAAAGGGGGACGCTACTTTAAGACCACACCAAGAGTTCAACTGTGGACACAAAATCTGGGAGTCGAAATCTTTCTGCTGGAGCAAAATCTTAATTTATCTGCATTTGGTTTTCAGCATACTTGCATTAAAATTTAGGATGACGCACTTTTTCTGAAAGATACGCAACTACCTCTCTAAGAAGCATGGTATATAATCTCAACTTGATGTTTTGTGATAAAGGCTGCATTTAAATTGGACTCCCCTCATCTTGAAAGTCTAGTCCTCTTTTTGCGTGTGGTATTTTCTTCCCACTTCACTTTGTTGATTTGAAAGGTTCAAGCCAAAATGTAACCACAGTGTTACCAAGCTATGTCTGAATCTCCAAATTATCTTTCAATGCTTGGTCAGTGGATCACTATAAAGTGCTTTCTTTAGGATTTGGAAAACTAAGGAGGAAGCATTTTCTACTTGAACCTTATCCAAAATGTTAAACCTAACCAAGTGATACATACCCTTGAAACTCAGGGGCAGAAGTGTGGAGGGGTATCAAGGAATTGCATGACCCATAAACATGCATCGAGAGTTAATTGGAAACACTGAAGGTAAGAATGTAGCAATCTCTAGGGTGTATCAAGCCGGTTGCACCCTGATTGTTTGGAGGTAGAGGCCAACCCCCTGAAACAGGGGAACAATGAACCGAGTGTGACAATTGATAGAGGGATGGGAGGTGGTCTGGCAGAAAAAAAAAAAAAAAACTGAGGCTTTTCAATGACGTGACGTGACGTTAAAAATGGCTGCAAACTACACTGGCAAAGAAATGCACAATACAAGCAATCTCCATACTCGAAGTTTAGGTCAAAACAATTATTGTTTACCGTAGTTAGATTTTTTTTTTTTCCTGTTTATTTTCTGATTTTGTGTGAGTCACAGTTTAAGAGCTTTGTTTGACTCAAACCCAATGATCAACCAAAGACACAGGGAAAACAAACAACCACCACGAGGTTCAGCCAGTGTAATTGCCAATTTTACTCTTTGACAAAATACCTGGTGTGCAAAACTACAACAAACATGTTTGTTTTCATGTTCTGCCAAGCAATGACCTCCTCATTGAACCTACGCAAGACGTATGACAGATATAAAATAACCTAATAGTGTATGCAGCTGAGGGGTGGGGGGGCTTCCAGAAAGTCAATTATTTGACTCTACTTAATATGAAAAGCCAGAGGCTATGCTTTTTTTTTTTTTTTATATATAAGGGTAAAATTTGATTTTCCCCAACTGTCTGACTCTCCCATTATTTCAGTGCTTTTGGCAACCTGACACCCTGTTGCAGACGAGAGTGAGATATAGACGTGTAATGGATATTGAACTGCACAGTTATTTACCCCTTGGGTGCAAAGTCTGCCTCTGAAATGAAAAGTTGGTCTCACATGCATGCAATTATATTCTACTGTACATCCTGACCTCTGCACTCTGAAAACTTCGTGAACTTAAATGCTGAGGTCTCGTGTGGAGTTAGTCATCAGACCACAGTAACCACCTCTGATGAATACGCTCTGTTTTTACAACCTCCATTGACCTCAAGGGCAATCAATCAAACCAGGAGCTGAGATGGAGACTGTTTCATGTGGAATTGCTCCAGACTTTAGTCTGGCCAAGACATGCTGCCTTCCTTTGCAAGTTATCCCAACTTGTCCATCACAATGTCTTTCATCTGTGAGGCTGTAGATGAGCCTGATTGCCCTCTTGGCCATACATGTGTTTTTGTATTTCAAAATCCACTCGGGTTTCAAAATCTGGTTCAAATTTTACAGTACGCTCTGCTCAGGTTTTAAAGCGCACCAAAACCTAGTTTATTGGAACATATACCTCCAGATGGTTCCCTGTTGATTGAGAGCATTTATTCTCACACAGGGGAGTTGTCATGTTTGCACATACTCAGCAGAAAGACTTCCTTAAAGGTCTTCTGCGAAGCTGTAGCTGAAGAAAAAAAAACAACTGAAAAACAACAAAAAAAACCCCCCCATGATGTTGAAAGTGCATTCACAAGAAAATTTTATTTCAAGAGCTTGTAAAGAAGCAGTTTCAAAGAATAATGTTTAGTTGAAATGCAGTTTATCTTTAAGTACTGATGACAGGAGCGTCAAATCGGGCTCCGTATCTCTTGTGGTTCGAAAAGGATGAAAATTCCTCCTGTACTTCATGTTTTTGTGTCTGAAGGTAACTCTTTTGTACTGGTCACTGGTTGGTTATTGGAGGGCCATTTAACTACTTTTTTTATGTTTACACACACAGACGCACACGCACACACGCACGCACTCACGCGCACACGCACGCCCACACACACACACACCCACACACCCACACACACACACACACACACACATACAATAGGAGAGAAACAATTTTTAAACAAATTCTTGAAATAAAAGCGAAAGTTTGGGAGTTTTGGAAATTGCATGCATGGTTCGCATATAAGTCAACCTCGACGGCTTGCGAGTTCCCAATTCTTTGTAGAAGTCCAGCCGTGTGGGTGTTCTGAATTTGGTTTCTCCTTATGCTTTTCCAGCTTTAACTCAGTCAGCTATTTAAAGAAAAAAAAAAAAAAAAAAAGAAAAAAGAAGCAAACTCCCTCCCAGAAAACAGGAAATTACGATGAACAGCAGCACGACTTTCTTTTCTTTCGTGCCTTCTGTAGCAGCCTGTCCTTCATTCTCTGAATGGCCTCAATGGAGGATTATTTAACAACTTTTTTTCATGCTCACACACAGAGAAACTATTTTTAAACAAATTCTTGGAATAAATGGGAAAGTTTTGACATTTCAGAAGAGATATATTTCCTTAGACGGGTACTCCTTCAATCTTCTATGTCGTGCGCTTCTGAAGGGGATAAAGACAGATAACCTGGACACAGTGCTAGAAAAATAGAGATCATACAAACAAGTAAATGCTGTTCAGGTGTGAAAATTCTTCAAGGGGAGAAGTAGCATGATATTTTGTTCATGGTTGAAAGGAAGAGAATATGGACACACAAATTGAGGCAAAAGAGAATTAACAATATGTGAATGCCACAGATAAATAAAATGATCTTCCTCCTTCTTGTGACTGGACTCGCCTTCAGAAATAAAATGAGATCAAGGAGTTCTGCCTTCTGTGGCGCGCTCTGAGAAGATGCCACCGGCCTTCACATCAAAAGGAATCAGCTGAGGTGTTTTTTGCATCTAATCAGGTCGCCACCTGGACACATTTTTTTTTTTTCTGGAGGTTTTTCAAACACATCCCGCTGTAGGGAAACTCTGGGGAGATCTAGCACTTGATGAATGCATGAGCTGGAATAAAAGACGGATGTCCGTGTTCGTCTCTCAGACCAGTTTACTCTGTGACCAGACACTGAGTAAATCTGTCCCCTATTATCTCATTGTTCCTGTAATTGTTTACTTCAATTCTGACATCCCTTCACGATGGGAATCAAAACCAAATTTCTTCAAACTTCTCAGGTTTTTCCCCTTTGGAGGAATAAGTTATTCCTACTCTTTCAAGACTCAAATGTTCTTTTAGCTAAGAAGTATTTGTTTCGTTTTAGCTCTACTAATATAAACTAGATTTTAATATTCCTTTTGTCCTTGGTTAATCTTATTTGAATTTTTCTTCAAAACAAAGAACCAAAAGCTCAAGTTAAACAAAATATAATTATTATTATTTTAATCTTAAGGATAACTTGAGAATAAAAAATATAGCAAATCAGTTCAAGTTCAGTTCAACGTTTGGCTGAAACATCAGGTCTCTGCTTATCCCCTATGAATCACTTTGACTTGAACAGCAGTGGCATCCAACCACAGATCTTTATGTCTTCCTTCCACCACCTCTCAGTGTGTTTGCAATCTTTATACAGCATCAAACAACCACGATTACTGGGAGCGCTTTTTGCTCCAAAGCTAATGAGAAAAGAGACTTTGTATTGTTTTGCTTCTGGCCGCAGCTTGGACACCCTCGCCTTGGGAGAGCCTGTCAGCAGAGCTTTGTGCTTTGAAAACAGAAATACGCCTCCTCCTGCTCCATGACCCTGCAACCTTCTGGAAAGAGCTGGAGAACGTTAGAATGTCTCCAGGGTGCAGGACGTCTGAGCTCCTCCTTTGGACTGCTTGCCTCTGGGATCTGACCTTGGATAAATGGAAGACAAAGGATGAACGCACTTCAGTTTGAAATTCCATTACAAGTTAAGCCTAGCTTTCCCTCCAGGAACAAAGTAATTGAAAAGAAAATGTTGTTCAATCTAAATAATCCGAGAGTATGACCAAAGTGGAAAACACATCCACTTGAAGATGATTACTGATGTCCAAATGCTGCAAAACCAAAGAACAAATGCTGAACAAATAAACCAAAAAGGAGGTTTAGCATCTATCTTTAGGAAAAAATTGAAATAGATTCAACATGTTCAACATCTATCTTTGATTTCTATAAAAATATACCTTTGGATTTCTGGGATTTGGTTAACGATTATTCCTGATGAAAATCTTTTTTAACCAAACAAAAACTGGTTAGAAAAACACAAAACAAAAACTCCAGTTTGGTCAGATACACAACAAACCAGTAAGACAAAGTGATATCAATTGATCATTCGAGAAATTCCATAAATCATTTTGATCCATCAAACTCACAAGTGAAACAGTGCTGTTTTCCTTTTTGAGAAATCCACTTAGTAGGAAATTTGTTGCTCATCAGCGGAATTTCGCTCGAAAAGCTCAGCTCACTTCCCTCCCAGGAACGTCATTTCTTAATTCCTCTCTGTCATTCACCAGCCACCACATGATTTCATTGAAATTGTTTGCTTTACTCTCAAAGCGCCGCTCCACGATGACTCAAGGGGTTTCCTGTTGCTGATAGGAAGTGGATAACGATTGTGCATGCATGTGTGTTTGGAAATGCTGTTTCCACCGTGTGCAGACGTCACCCCCCCCCCCCCCCCCCCCCCCCCCCCCCCCCGCCCTTGAGCAGTTTTTGACCAATCACTGCCGTTGCCCAAGCAGCTGCATGGATGAGAGGACTCCATGATGTCACAGTGGAATTAATAACATGCAGAAAAGGAAACTGGAACCGACTGCGGTTTTATTGTCTGAGGAAAGTGGGGGAAATTATACAATTCTTTTCATGGTTGGGATGTGGGAAGGAAAGTTTTCGAAACACGGTGAATTTTGTGTCGTTGCTCTGATTGATTACAGGTCTGACTTCTGCTTAGCTCCAAGAAATATGGGAATGTTGGTTAAGGAGCCACGATTTGTAAGTTCCCTGTGCTGCCATAATTTAGAGGAAGCTAATGCAGTATCCTATGACGTTTTAATATTGAGAACATAATCCAAAACCAATAATCCTTTTAAAAAGCAAGTTCTCATTCTACAATGATACCCCGTTTTTGTGGTAAGCCCAAAATCTTAGATTTCCATTTTCAGCCCTTATTGCATGTTCAGTTCAAACAGAGATTGTAAGACTTTCACTGAGTCTCTGTGCTTTGCTTTCTCGATAATAATGTGTAATTCACGGCCTAAAATGATTATTTTGTCAGCCATCATTTGTTGTCACTTCATAACACAAACATTTGTTCGTTCTGTATTCAAAAAGAAATGCCTTGTCATGACAAAACACTTTTCTAACAGGCATTTGTTGAATGAGTGTGCAGGCTTTTTAACTATACAGAATAGGATAGAGGAAGTATTTGTACTTCCCTTAGAGATCTTCTGAGCAGTGACACTGAGTGATATCTGTGAAAGTAAATTGCTCCATCTGTTCAAAACATGTTTTACTCCAGAGTTAAGAAACAATTGGAATCTTGGCATTATGGGAACATAAAAATTCAAAAATTTAGGAGTGAGAAAGCAAAACCTTTCATCTTACATCGATCAGAGTCAGCAGCCGGACCTCAGAGTGTTATTTGTTAGCATAAAGTCACTCATTTAAGCAAAGCAATTCTTTTACATAGATTTTCTGAGGTTAGATTTTCATGAAGCCTTGCGAACCAACCTGCTTTTCAAATCATTGGTCTGGATAGAGACACAGACATTTAGAGAAATGTAATTTTAAATATAAAAGTACACACACTGCTGTAAGAAAGTAATACCAGCTCTCATGCCAGCAGCATCACTGCAATGCATTTCAAGGCAAATTAGTATTTTATCAACATTTTTCTCTACATCTTTCAAAAACACCTTCAAGAAAGCAGTTTTATATTGAAATTCACATGACAATGACATTGAAAAGTAGCAGAAACTGTGATGAAAGTAAATATTGTTATTAATCATGAGTGCTGCTGCTGGAAGAGCCTCAAGGGATCAATAAAGTTTTATGTCAATCACTAAACTTCAGTGGCATGATCTATAAATATTTTTGACTTGCAAGATTTTAAAGATCATAGTAATGTTTTTCAGACTTTTATTAGAGTGAACCAAAGAACTGACCCAACTGATGGACAGGCCAGAAGACATGGCTAAAAATAACTATTAATATTGTTATTGTGCATTTGTTTCGTTCTCAATCTTCTCCCTATCACTCTTCCCCTGAAGTGCCCTTTACTTTGATTTATTTTATTTTTTTTTTTACGTTGAAAATATTTCTTTAGAAACCTTTCTTGGGAGCATAGCACATGAAACTGTCATCCAGCATAAATCTGCTTGATGCTGCTTTATGAAAGATGATGCACAGCTGCTGTCCAAGAGGGCAGCCCGCTTCAAACGTTTCTGCACTTCATTATATTTATGAGCAAGTAGATACCCTCTGCCAAAAGACCGAGTGATAAAATGAAATAATAAATAAACACTATTTGTTGGTCATTTTCTCCACAAATCCCATCTTCCCTCGAACTCCTTCCACATGAGGTGAACCAGTTATGAATTCATCACAGTGCGTTAACACGAGTGGGAGAGAAGCTTAGCTTTTGGGGAAAAAAAAAAAAAAAAAAAAAAGCAATTAGTTGCAGGATAATACCCCATGTAACAGGATTTCAATGACTGTTGGCGCTGCTCTCCTCCAAAAGGAGATTTATTCTCATAATCCTGTGATGAAAGGGATGGCCAATTATTTCCCATGCATTTGAACACACTGTATGAGCCAGGGCAAGGCCTGTGGGAGACAGAGAGAGAGACGAAGAGAGAGAGAGAGCGGAAGCATTCAACAAGAAGAAAGGACAAAAAAAAGGAAAAGAGAGAAATGTTTGTGTGTGCACATACGCACTAGCTGTTCTGAAAGCAGCGACAAGCTGTCACTCCACAAATTACCTAATGCGGGGCCTTTAATGATGTGATTGCACGACAACTCACGGGGAGAGAGATGAAAGCCGAGCAGTGCTCCATTAACTCAGGCGGCGTGGCTGCGGAAAATTAGGCCCCGCGTTTCTGGGCATTTCATCAGTTTTGAAGGATGTTGAAAATGGGGGTTAACAGTATTGAAGTTTGTGTTTGAGTTTCAACAGCCGGGTGTCATCATAAAGGAGTACACATGATGTTATTGAAACATGCGCCGAGATATTTCAAAGGAATGAAGTCGTGGGACCGAGTCCCTGGAGAACGTCCTGGTAATTACAAGGGAACTATTCAGACGGAATTGCAGAACATAAAATTTAATTTATGTTTAAGGATATATTCAAATATTTGAAGTTTCGACATAAAGGTACTGGTATTTTTTTCCATTTGATTTTTTTTTTTCAAATTCAGCATTTAAAAGGAGAATTCTCAGTTTGAAATCATTTCCATCAGGTTGTTTCTCATATCTTCATATTTTGACATGCACAAACAGGGATTAGAGCACCAATTTATAAATGCATTAACTGTCTATAAATGGTTAATCTTGTCGTTGAGCGAGAGGACAGGTCATCAGTTTACCACTGAGAAACAGAGGACAGACTGTTTAAAGTTATATAGTTTGAAATCATATTATTTCTCTGGAAATAATATGACATTAAATGTGAGCTATACATAAAATTTTAGCCTTTTCAATGACTGTTCATCCATAATAAATGATTACAGAAATACTTTCAGTGCTATAAAAATGTCTCTTTACAGATTTCTTCTGTTTGTGTTGTTTTTATACACATTTAAAAGTATCAGGCCATCAAACGTGGTTTAATTAATTCATTATTTCACAAGTGAAACGGTTATGTTTCCGCTTAGAGACTGGTTGGTTTGGATAGCAGCTTTATCTTAAATCGAAATCATAATTTGAAACTTTATTTTGCATTTACTTTTATCATTTTTGTCTGACGATCTGAGAAAAGAAAAAAGCAGACTTTGTTTTGGAGGGGGCTTAAACATTTTCATTGTATTGCATACGAGTTGACCCTCAAGAAATTGTTGCAAAAAAAAACAAAAAAAAAAAACAAAGGTACTTGCCTCAACTTTCCAAAAGAAAAATTAAAACTTTGTAGTTTTAATTAATCAACCCAAAGGCCAAAACAGAAAGTTGTTGTTTCAAACATCGGCCATCACATGAAAATTAATTTAAAAAAAAATTCAATCTGTGTACTTCCTGTCTTTACGTATCACTGTTTGATGAACATTCTTAATGCTGAGTGCATAAAAACCAAACATTTCTTTGCAGCCACATCCCGTTATTATGTATTTGCTGTGATGTGAAACATCAGTTACGTTGTGGGATTAGAAAGAATTCTATTCACTTGCATTCAGGGTTCATGTAGCCATCAGTCGACACTTAACAAAGAGTCCAGAAAGGCAGACTATCCAGAATAATGGCACCCGGGTGAGATTACTTCAAAGAAGTACAAAGAGAAGTTGCACAAAAAGCAAATCTACCATGCAGACAGTGCCAAAAACAACCTTCTTAAGCTTTGCACTCTAAGCAAAGCACGATACAAAGGCCGTCCCACATACACACGAAAGAATTTGTTGACTTGTGCATCAAGATGATACTCTTTAATGAAAACTCTTTACCTGCTTCTTTGTAAACTCAAGGCATTTTAATTATAACAGAGATTTGCAAAAGTGTTAACTCAGCATAAATTCTTCCATGTCAATAAAAACTTCAAAGCAACAACAAACCTAATAAGAGCGCCACGTTAGATGACAGTCTGGACAGGGAGCAGCCCAATGTGACTCTGGAGGAGCTGCAGAGCTGCAGGAAATCCAATAGTAACTCCAAAAATATGTCCTGCATGGAAAAAGGAGCAAGCAGAAAGCTTTTGAGGAAGAAAGATAGTAGAAAACTACTTTCCTCTTTATCACAAATAACTTGAATTTTCATGCTCTTTATTCAGTCACACTAATCACTTTAAGCACAGTAGACTATAGCAACACTGACCCAGTCTCATTCACAAACACTGATACACTGATATTGAGGTTATATGCCTCCATAATCTCACTCTTCAGCGAGACGTTGGCTTCAAAACATATCCATCTGTTGGAATGGCCTAGTCAAAGTCCAAACCTGAATGTAATTTGCATTTCAAGATGAATTTTTTTTTTTCATTTTTGAAGGCTATGTTTCCTTTTCTTTTGCTTCTGCGTTGGTGTTTGTCTATCTATCACAAAAACATCCCTATAAAACACTGACGTCTGTTTGCTGCAACGTGACAAAATCCTACAAAGTTCATCACAGATACGAACACTTTTGCATGCCTCTGTACAAGAAGCTGTTTCGGTCAAACGTTCCCATTGAGATATTTGTCCTGCAGAATTCTGCTGAACGGTGATTCATTGCACCAAACAGACACGAGCCAGTCAGACCTGCAGGAAACAGGATTCACATCCACTGCTGTACATTTCACTCAGCTGTGAGTCAGGGCTACAGAATCTCTGTGGATGTGTGACTGCGTGAACTGTAGTGTGTGTGTGTGTGTGTGTGTGTGTGTATCTGTCTTGATCAGTGTGTGAGCTCAGGGACAGACAGCTGCTGTTGCTACCTGAAAGCTGTGCTGTCTATGCCTTCCCTCAGCAGTGAATGAGCGAGGATGTTGACATGATAAAACTGCTGATGACTTCAGGCTTGTGTGTGCATCTTTGTGTGTGTAAGGGTGTGGGCGGAGGTAATTAAGGTGTCAGGAAACATGCATTATTTATTGAAACGTAACGTAATGATGGAGAGGCAGCATGAGCCATCATGCCCGACTCTGTTAACGGTGCCGGGGTATGTGCGTGTTTCTTTAACAGACACACATCTCATGATATTTTTTGTTCTGAATGAGGTTTGCTTTTAACCAGTGCGTTTTTGGTTGACTTGCTCTCTTGCATGAAACTCAGCCTCTGCGTTTCTCTTACAGTACAATCCGTGACGTCGCTGAGCTTGTTCAGCTGGTGTTTCTGTTACAGATTGTGAGATGCAAGAAACAATAAAACTAGATGTACAGTACACTCTGTGAGCGCAGTCGTGACAAGACCGTTTCACATATTGGGACAAAAAATGTTCTATTTGCGACTCGGCGAGCTGAAGAGGAGACTTGCTATTTTGTGCTAGAGTGTTGAGACAAAGCTTGGGTGTTAGGCAAGTTACCGTGTTGTGACTCAATGTTTTGTGCTGATTACGGCTTCGTGTTTGGAGTTAAGTCATTTCCCCTCAGGGTGAACACTAAGGAGATTAGGCTGACCCAGTCCTTTTAAATGCAGGTTAAACACTGGTTAAACAGAGTGAAGAAGCTTTTTCGGAAGCAAGAGTTCACTTCACTCTTCACAAAGCGGACTGAAATTTGCTGAGAAGCTTTCATTAACTTTCACGGAAATGGGAGCTGCTTGCACTTATATCTGAAAGACATTTCACCACATGCAGTGCCTTGTCTTGTCTTGCTGAACCCACAAACTTCAATATGTTTTATAATATTAGATGCGGTACGCAAACAAAAGGTATTGCCTAATTGTGACACTGAAGAAAAAAAAAGCAGAAAGAATGCAATGTGATTTTCATTTTGTATTAAATCAATAGCAGTACTACATTTTGAAGCTCCAGCTGCAAAAACTTTTGGTATGTCACTAGCGGCTTTGAATATCTCAAACTGAAATTTCTATCTCCATCCACCCCCTTCTGCTTATCTGGGGTCGGGTCGCGGGGGTAGCAACCTCAGAAGAGAGGCCTAGACTTCCCTCTCCCCAGACACTTGTTCCAGCGCCTCCAGGGGAACCCCATGGTGTTCCCAGGCCACCCAAGAAACAAAGTCCCTCCAGCGTGTCCTGGGTCTTCCCCGGGGTTTCACAGAGAAGTAGTTCCTGTAATGAGCCCAGCTGATGCCGAATTCCACCAGGTGTTTGCTAATTGCTGCTGCCACTAGTCTGGAGGAGCTATTGGAGTCACCCACATGCATGATGGGTGACTCCAATAGAGTCGTGTCTATCTTGCTGAGTTTGAGTCCACTAGTTTTGAAACGAGCAAACCTAAAGACTAATGCTTTTATTTTGAAGAATATGTGTGAGCTTTATTTTGAAAGCCTGACATGATCTTTTCACACATTTCTGTTTTAGCTGCTTTCTTATTGTGTAGACTAATTTCATTATATTTACTATTAATATAATAACCAATGATAAATAACTTCTTCCTGGAGAGTTAAACTGTAATATTATAACCCGACAAACCCAATTTATCCCACTTGTAGAAGTGAATAAGTGAAGAGACCAAAAAAACAACAGAAAAGCACGCGTAAACACTCCTCTAAGGTGTTGAACTAAGAAAAGACATTTTAATATGCGGAAAAAGTCCAAACCCATCTGGGGAGAACATATAAACTCCACCCTTTAAGCCTTGTGCCGGTTGCTTTTCAGTTTCCAAACTATAGGCAGGAATTTTAGCACTCAATAAATTCAGCCCAAATTTCAGGATTTTTCCATCCTATACGGGCATGTTCCGTTTTCTGCGGTCTGTGGCTTTAGTGAGCCTCTTTGAAATATTGTTATTCTTCGCCTCGCCTGGCAGTAAATCTTAGAGAACAGCTAAAGCCCGAATGGAAGTTTGCCTGGAAATAAGAGGTGAAGTTTTATAACATCAAAGAGGAGGAAGACAGAGTGAAGGACAACTCTGAGTCTTTTATTTCATCTGAACTGACCCAACGTCTGTAGAATATTCTTACAAATAATTTTTACCCAAAAATGTCCAATATGCATTCTTTTGGGGGGGGGCGGGAGGAGGAGCGGTGAATCTATTTTCAAACAAGAGAAAGAAGAAATTAATTTTAATGTATTACAACTAACAATTAGTGCCTACTATTAGAAAACCAAAAGTTCAGAAACTAGATTTTGTTCCTGCGTATCCCCAAGTGTTAGCAGTTTTATTACATTGCCACAATGTTTAATTTAGTCAACCGATTTTAAAGGTTATGTTAGTCCACTGCTGCCATATGGAGGTCAAATTTTTAAACTTTGAGTTCTTCACAAGTAAACATGTTCACATTGCCTGAGGCTCTTTCCATTATGAGAGACAATATTTTGACCTTTTGTCAGTTTTAACAAGTTACAAACACAAACTGGAACTTATCTTTGAAACACAGCTGAAGAACAACACACCAACCTTTAAGAATCACTTCACAGTACCGTCGACATCCCATCATATCCTGACACATGCAAATGATGGCAACAGGCTCTGGAGATGTTTGATAGGAGGACGGGTGGAGATAAATACACTAATCCTGGAGGAAAAGCCTGTTAGAGACTTTTCTGTAAACCGGAGTGAATGTTCGTCTTCCAACAGCCTTAAAAACAATCCTTATATGAAAACAGCATTTTATTTATTTATTTATTTTTATATCATAATAATTACCTTTCAACTTACAGTAATTTTTATATAAGTGAAGCCAGATCACTGAGACTGATAGCATTGAATCACAGCAAAACTGAATAAATACAGATGTTGTGGGGGAGGGGAAAACAATGACTTGTAAACCAAGATTAAATTGAAATAGAAATCAAAACTAGCTGGTTCCTCATTACTGGACAACTATTCAGTCGAAACAGCTTAGTGGTAGTTTCAGAAACTCATGAAACTCAACACGGTCACTGCGAGCTGTCGCGGGGAATCCCAAATCAAATGCACATTAAGACATCTTTAGTCCTTTTTTGATTTTATACAGAGACAATGTTCAAGATTTCATTGACCTTGTCAAAGGAAAAATGCATGGTACCAAGTTGTAGCTAAAAATTTTAATTTTCACCTGTCGTCCCTGGACAGGTTCATAGATTGCATATCAACCTATCAGGGGAGTCATTTCAGACCTGCATCAAAACAATTGTTCCTTTTCCTTTTGACAAGACTAAAGTGACTGTATGGGTTTGAAGGTACCAAGAAATGAACTGTTTCAGGTTTTATCTTTGACCAAGGTCTTGAAACAACAGTGGTGGAAATATTCTTCCTGGGTTTTCTATCAGGAAAAGAAGAAACTGAACGTGTTCCATGATGTATTGATGCCTTTACATTCAGATTTTTTGGTAGTTTCTCTCTAATACAAAATGAAGCAACATTTGCAGGCAACATGTGTTGCTCTGCATTCTTAAAGGATTTATCTGCTTTCACAATAACGTCACACAGGAGTAACTGGCTTCACTAATTCATACCTCATACAATGGAATGCCAAGAAATGCTTTTGAACATCTTAAAAAGAGTTTTTTCCACCTTAGATCAAGTGGTATTTTTCAGGTTTTCTTTTCCTCCCATCAGTTTCCCTCAGCTCCTCCATTTTTCTGCTTCCCTCACATCTGTTACTTATTAGTTAATCAGCACACCTGTTCACCATCAACTAATCACTTTCCCAGTATAAATACTTGTGGTTTTCATGCATTCCTTGTCATTGTCTAACTTTGCCATTCAGGCACATGATCTTACAATATGTTTTCATTAATCACTCTCCCTTTGTCCACTTTCTTGGGCTTTTAGGCTCAAGATTTATTTTGATGTCCTTGTCTCTTTACTTAAGTTAAATTAAATATTTCCTACTGTTGGGTTTATTTTGTTCCCCAACCTGCAAGAATCAACCAAAGACA